>JAODAL010002787.1:0-187399 GCA_025379985.1 Phyllomedusa bahiana | reverse complement strand
CCGTGGGGGTCATGCAGGTTTGGGGCTCATGCTGTCCCCAGGCAGGTTAGTAAAGTCGTGAAACCCTAAAGGTGGTTGAAAGACTCTTTTTCCCGGCACTTTTTAAATGTGGGGGTCATGCAGGTTTGGGGCTATGCTGGGGCCCCGGGACAGGTATAGTCAATGTCCAGTTCAACTAAAATGGTGGTTGAAAGACTCTTTTTCCGGCACTTTTTAAATGTGGGGGTCATGCAGGTTTGGGGCTCATGTTTGTGGCCCGGGGAACAGGTATAGTCAATGTAAAGTGAAACTAAAATGGTGGTGGACGGACTCCTTTTTCCGGCACTTTTTAATGTGGGGGTCATGAAGGTTTGGGGCTCTGTGTGGCCCAGGACAGGTATAGTCAATGTCAGTGAAATAAAATGGTGGTTGAAAGACTCCTTTTTCCGGCACTTTTATTGTGGGGGTCTATGCAGGTTTGGGGTCATGCTGTGGCCAGGACAGGTATAGTCAATGTCCAGTTCAAACTAAAATGGTGGTTAAAAAGACTCCTTTTTGCGGCACTTTTTAAATGTGGGGGTCATGCAGGTTTGGGGTCATGCTGCGTTCCAGGACAGGGATATTCAATGTCCGTTCAAGAAAACATGATGGTTCAAACCATACTGCCTTTGGCACTTTTTAATTTGTGGGTGATGCAGGTTTAAGGGTCAGGCTGTGGTACAAGACGGGATAGTAAATGGTCGGGTGACTTTTTTTCTGTGACTTTTATAACCTATTGTGTGTTGCCTAAGATGTAGCACGTACCCATTTGACTGTTGTGGATGTTAATTTCAGCTTCTCCCAGCCTTGTTTGGGTGTAATAATGAAGGTGTTGTTGCTCTCCCATAGATTTTAAATGGTCATGCGCATAATCGATGCTCACTATCGAAAAACCTTATCGATAGCGGCCGACTATCGACTATCGATCGATCTCGATAGCCAACGCAATCGCTCAACACTACTGATGAGGTTATAGGCTCCACCTAGGTTTAATTTGATAAACACCTTGGCTCCACGGAGACGATCAAAGAGCTCAGAGGTCAGGGGTAGAGGGTAGCGATTCTTCACCGTGATCTTGTTTAGCCCTCTGTAATCAATACACGGACGAAGAGAACCATCTTTTTTTCTGGAGGAAGAAGAATCCAGCATAGGCCGGAGAGGAGGACTTGCGTATGAAACCTTTCATTAAATTCTCCTGAATGTGGGCCCGACAGGGCCCTGAGTCTCGGGCACAGAGGGGGTAGACCCTACCCGTGGGGGGCTGGTTTCGGGGGAGGAGGTTATGGGACAATCATTACGGCCGATGGGGCGGTTGGGCTTCTCAGCCTCTTTCTCCGAGAAAACATTTCCAAAATCTGGTACTCCGTGGCAGGGCCTTGTAGAGGCTTGATGGACGACTGGGGAGGAGAGATGGACACTGGGGTGGTGCCACCAAACAGAGTTTTCCTGGCCTCCGATCACAACGCAGGACTTGCTGTCTTCCAATCAAGCGTAGGGGGTGACGTTGCAGCCAGGGTAGCCCCCAAAAGGATCGCCCAAAAAAGCGCGAGGCAGGACATGAAAGGGGATTTTTCTCCGTGTTGGACCCTACACGGAGGGTCATGGCGGGTTTTGAAATGAAAGGAGTCGCTAAGAAGCTCCCACTGACGGAAGAGATAAGAACGGCTTTCCAGGGCGGATCACTGGCAAGCGAAAAGCGAGACCCAGGGAGGCATGAATGAAGTTCCCGGCGGAGTCCAGGAAGGCAGGAACCCGAAGAGATAGGCCAGCATCCGTCGTTACCTCCACTGGCAACATCGGTCGTGGAGAGGAAGACTGAGCACCTAGGGACGCCTCTCCTACGGCACTAGGTGGACGTTTTCCGAACGCTGAGGACGCTGCCGGACAACTCCTACGGAAATGGTCCGGACTGGACGCAGTAGAGGAAAAGGTTCTCCATCCAGCGGCGGGACAGCTCTAACTCCGACAAGTGTGCCCGGTCCACCTGCATGGGTTCTTCGGTGGAAACCTGTGGAGGGGGCAGCAGAGATTGTGCCGAGTCATGCTCCTGGCGGAGCTCCTGCTGTCTCTCCGTGAAACGCACGTCTATGCGAGTGGCCAGATGGATAAGTTCGCTCAAAGAAGATGGGAGATCTCTAGCTGCAAGTGCGTCCTTTACTCTGCTCGACAGGCCCTTCTTGAATGTGGCGCAGAGAGTGGCGTCATTCCATGACAGCTCGGAGGCTAGGGTGCGGAATTGGACCGCATAATCTACGGAGGAGTCCCCCTGACGTAGGTTCAATAGCGCCGTTTCCGCAGTCCATGGTGGCAGAGGTGCAGCGAGGTACAGAATCATAAGCCAAGAATCGTAGTCGTGGGCAGGCAGGAAGGTCAGGGCAGGCGGCAGAGGTTCGGAGTCGAGAAACGTAGCAAGAGGTCTGGTACACGGCTAAGCAAAAACACACTTAAAGAACGCTTTTTCTAGGGCACAAGGCAACATAGATCCAGCAAGGAATGACCGTGGAGCAAAACCATAAATAGGGGAACCAATTACCAGGGCGCTGGCCCTTTAAATTTACAAGAACGAGCGTGCGCACGCCCGCTCCCTAGGCCAGCCGAGGACGCGGACGTGTCAGGAACAAGGTCAGGTAAGTTTCCAGGGCGAGTGGACCACAGCCCGTCCCGCGGCCAGTGGCGCCACCCAACCCCGGCAGGCACTCGGGGGGGCGGCCACGAGTGTGCCCGCGGGCCGAGGAGTGGGACCACCTGCTACAATATATATATATATATATATATATATATATATATATATATATACCCTTTTTTTGTGTTTTTTTTTTTACTTTATAAATTGTAGACATGAAAAAAACAAGGAAAGTATATGGAATTATGTGGTAGGTTTTATATTCTTTCAAACAGACCACTTTTGCTTTAAAAGCTGTGCACACTACTGGTCTTCTCTCGGTCAGCTTCATGTAGAGTCAGCTGGAATAGTTTGAATGAGGTCATAGAGGTGCTCAGCACTTGTTAGCTACTCTTTCACTACTCTCTGGTCCAAATCATCACAAACTATTTATTTGAATGTGGAGGCTTTGTCATCTGACGTAGTACTCCATCACTCTTTTCTTGGCTACATACAGTATCTCGCAAAAGTGAGTACACTCCTCACAATTTGGTAAATATTGTATTATATCTTTTCATGGGACAACATTGAAGATATGACACTTTGATACTATGTAAAGTAGTCAGTATACTGCTTGTTTTACAGTGTAATTTTGGTGTACCCTCAAAATAACTCATTACACAGCCATCAATGTCTAAACCACTGGAAACAAAAGTTAGTACACCCCAAAGTGAAAATGGGCAAATTGTGCCCAATTTGTCATTTTCCCTCCATGGTGTCATGTGACTCCTTAGTGTTCCAAGGTTTCAGGTGTCAATGGGGAGCAGGTGTGTTAAATTTGGTGTTGTCACTGGAAGTTCAACATGGCACCTTATGGCAAAGAACTGTCTGAGGGTCTGAAAAAAAATAATTGTTGCTCTACATAAAGATGGCCCATACTATAAGAAGATTGTCAACACCCTAAAACTGAGCTGCAGTATGGTGGTCAAGACCATATAATGGTTTAACAAGACAGGTTCCTCTCAGAAAAGGCCTTGCCATGGTCGATCAGAGAAGTTGAGTGCATGTGCTCAGCATCATATCCAGAAATTGTCTTTTCAAAATGGATGTATAAGCGCTGCCAACATTGCTACAGAGGTTAAAAGGGTGGAGGGTAAGCTTGTCAATTCTCAGATCATACGCTGCACACTCCATCAAATTGGTCTGCATGACTGTTGTCCCAAAAGGATGCCTCTTGTAAAGATGATGCACCAGAAAGCCCATAAACAGTTTGCTGATGATAAGCAGATTAAAGACATGGATTACTGAAACCATGTCTTGTGGTCTGATGAGACAAGGGCAAACTTATTTGGTTTAGATGGTGTCAAGCGTGTGTGGTGGTAACCCAGTGAGGAGTACAAAGACAGGTGTGCCTTGTTTGCAGTCAAGAATGATGGTGAGGCTGTCCCAGTTTAGGGTTACATGAGTGCTGCTGGCTGTGGGGAGCTATAGTTCATTGAGGGAACAATGACTGCAAATATGTACTGTGACATACTGAAACAAAGCATTATAGCCTCCTTTCTGAGCCGCAGGACAGTATTCTAACACGATAACGACCCCAACCATGCCTTCAAGACAACCATTTCTTTGCTAAAGAAAATAAGAGTAAAGGTGCTAGACTGGCCAAGCATGTGTCCAAATCTAAACTGTATTGAGAATCTGTGAGGCATCCTCAAATGGATGGTGGAGGAGTACAAGGTCTCTAACATCCACCAACTCCATGATGTTGTCATGGAGGAGTGGAAGAGGATCCCAATGGCTGCAACCTGTGAAGCACTAGTGAACTCCATGCCCAAGAGAGTCAGGGTGTCACGGTTGGAGGTAGTGGATCCTCTGGACCACCACAAGTGATAGCGTAAGCCACGCCAGGGAGCGGAATCTAAGTAGGTCCCGGTTTTCACCAGAGCCTGCTGCAAAGCGGGATGGACTTGCTGCGGCGGTAGTCTACCAGGTCGCTACCCCTGACGTGATTTGCTTGCGGAGGCAGCCGAGGTGTAGCGTAGTAGAAAATCGGAAGGCAGGCTCATAGTCGGGGACAGGCAGAAGGTCAGGACAGGCGGCAATGGTTCGTGGTCGTGGACAGGCAGGAAGGTCAGGGCAGACGGTAAGATTTGTGGTCGAGGAACGGAGGCAAACGGTACGGTACACGGCAATCGGAACAAGGCTACAGGAATGCTTTCTCAATAGGCAAAGGGCACTAAAAATCCGGCAGGGTAGCCAGGAAGAGGCAGACTTAAATAGGGGCAGGGAGCGGCAATAGCCAATTACCGGTGTGTTGGCCCTTTAAATTTAACACTGCCGATGCGCGCAGCACGCAGGAGTGTGGCAGGGTAAGTACACGGGGGCCATGCAGAGGAATTAGCGTGCCCCACTGCCGATCGGCGCCGCCGCCTCCTCGGTATTATGGTCGCATTGGCATCCGTGCCAGTACACCCCCCCCCCCCCCCCCCATTTGGCCTCCCCCTCTTTCTGGCCTGAAGGAATCTCCGGATGACATTATGGTTCAGAATATTGTCTTCTGGTTCCCAGGACCTTTCTTTGGAACTGAACCCCTTCCAGTCAATGAGAAAAAGGCGCTTCCCTCTGACCCTTTTCATATCCAGAATCTCCTTTATAGTAAAGACATTGGTAGCGTCCGCCTCAGGAGTGGGAGGAGCAACTTTCTTAGAGAAACGATTTAGGATGACCGGCTTCAGAAGAGAGACATGGAAGGAGTTCGGGACCCGCATAGTGGGAGGAAGGCGGAGCTTGTATGCCACTGGGTTTATGCGCTTCAGCACCTCGAACGGGCCCAAGAGTCGGGGACCAAGCTTATATGCAGGGATCTTGAGACACACCTTGTCAGCAGGAGAGAAGATCTTCGCTTTTTGTCAGCTTGTATCTTAGTACAAGCGGAAGCCCGGAGTAGAGACTGGCATGTCTGATTCCAGGCGGCTGTTAGGTCCCGGACCAACTCATCCACGGCTGGAACCTCAGAGGGCACCGGGAGTGGAAGAGGTGGGCGTAGATGTCGTCTGTAGACAATGAAGAAGGGAGCGACACCGGCGGATTCTGAGTCTAAGCAGTTATAGGAGAACTCAGCCCAAGGTAACAGGTTAGACCAATCATCCTGACATGTGGAGACGAAATGTCGCAGATAGCAGCCCAGAGTCTGATTAACCCTCTCCATTTGCCCATTAGACTGAGGATGGTAGGCCGTAGAGAAGTCCAGTTTCACTTGGAGTTGACCACAGAGGGAGCGCCAGAAACAGGAAACAAATTGGACTCCCCGATCAGAAACATTGTGCTGAGGAAGCCCATGTAGTCAGAAGATATGTTGAAAAAACTGACCGGCAAGGCGAGGAGCAGAGGGTAGACCTGGCAGAGGAACAAAGTGAGACATTTTGGAGAACCTTTCCGTGACGACACAGATAACGGTATTCCCAGAGGGAGGTCAGTAATAAAGTCCATAGCCACGTGGGTCCAGGGACAGTTGGGAATCAGCAGCGGCTGAAGCAGACCTGCCGGCTTAAGACGAGGTAACTTGTTACGGGCACAGGAAGTGCCAGATTCCACGAACTCTCGTACATCTCGGGCCAGGCCAGGCCACCAACAAAAACGGGAGATAAGTGAGCAAGATTTCTGCACCCCTGGGTGCCCAGCCACGCAAGAGCAGTGGCCCCAAGACAGTATCCTCTTCCGGAGAGCCGGGCGTACGTAAGTCTTGACGGGAGGAATTCGTTGTAGGTCAACGGTCGCAGCAGAGATCAGCCGTTCTGGGTGAATGATGTGCCGTGGAGTGGATTTGTCCCCAATCATGTCAGAGGCACGGGAGAGGGTGTCAGCCTTGACATTCTTCTCCGCCGTGCAGAAATGGATCAGAAAATCGAACCGGAAAAAGAAGAGACCAGCGGGCTTGGCGCAGATTAAGACTGTTTGAAGATATAGGAGGTTCTTTTGGTCAGTGTAGATGTTGACCGAGTGACGAGCACCCTCCAAGAGATAGCGCCATTCCTCCAGGGCCAGCTTGGCCAGTAATTCCCGGTCGCCAATGGAGTAGTTTCTCTCCGTGCCAGAAAAGGTTTTAGAGAAAAACCCGCATGTGAGGGTCTTGCCTTTGGGCCCTTTTTGAGTGAGCACAGCCACGGCCCCCACGAGGAGGCGTCGACCTCTAGAAAAAATGGTTTCTCTGTGTCTGGCCGGGAGAGTACAGGTGCAGAAGCGAAAGCAGATTTTAATTTAGAAAAGGCTATTTCTGCCGCTGGTGGCCACAGCTTGGGATTACTATTCTTCTTGGTTAACGCCACTATAGGCGACACCAGTGAGGAAAAATGTGGTATGAACTGCCTATAGTAATTGGCGAAGCCCAGAAATCTCTGTATGGCACGGAGGCCCACGGGTCGTGGCCACTGTAAGACGGCAGACAGTTTCATGGGATCCATCTGCAGACCCTGGTCCGAAATAATGTAACCGAGAAAGGGGAGACTTGTCTTGTGAAAGAGGCACTTCTCGAGCTTGGCATACAGACGGTTAGCACGTAAACGCCTGAGAACTTGTCGCACATGGGCCTGGTGGGATTCTGGATCAGGTGAAAAGATCAGGATGTCATCCAGATAGACGACCACACAGGTGTACAGGAGGTCTCTGAAGATGTCGTTGACAAACTCCTGGGGCATTACAGAGTCCGAAGGGCATGACCAGGTACTCAAAGTGCCCATCTCAAATATTGAAGGCCTTCTTCCATTCGTCTCCTTTCCGAATCCGAATAAGGTTGTAGGCTCGTCGTAGGTCCAGTTTGGAGAAAATCTTGGCTCCACGGAGCCAGTCAAAAAGCTCGGTAATCAACGGCAAGGGGTACATTCTTTATGGTGATCTTGTTGAGACCGCGCTAATCGATACATGGACGTAGGGATCCGTCCTTATTCGTTACGAAAAAGAACCCGGCACCAGCCGTAGAGGAGGACTTATGAATAAACCCCTTCTGGAGATTCTCCTTGATGTAGGCGGACATAGCCACGGTCTCAGGCACGGACAGAGGGTAAACCCTGCCCCGTGGAGGAGATGTTCCGGGCAGAAGGTCAATAGGGCAGTCATAGGGGCTATATGGTGGCAAGGTCTCCGTTTGCTCCTCAGAGAAGACGTCAGCATACTCTTGATACGGCGCAGGCGACCCACCAGAGGCTTAGACAGTACTGGAGAAGCGGTTAGCACCGGGCGAGGTGCCACCAAACAGCGAGACCAACATTCTGGCCCTCAACGCAAGACTTCGCCCGTCTGCCAGTTAAGCACCAGAGCATGGCGCTGCAGCCACGGAAGACCCAGAAGGATGGACGAGGAAGACCGAGGTAACACGTAAAACGTAAGTCTCTCCTTATGAAGTGCCCCCTCTTAACGGAACAGAGGCTCAGTATGGTAGCAGACTGGATCGCTGAGGATATCCCCACTGACAGAGGAGATAGGTGCGCTCGTTTCCCTGACGTTGCAGATGGAGCGGGCAACCCCTGAAAAGATGTTCAGGGCTGCCGCAGTAGAAACATAGGTTCTCCTTACGTCATCGGTTAAGTCCCTGCGGAGTCAGGTGGGCTCTATCCACTTGCATGGCTTCTTCCATAGCTGGCTGGGAAGGAGGCAGTGGAGGCCGTAGAAACACTGGTGCAAGACGAGGTAGACGACGTGTTCGGACCGGTTCATGCTCTTGGCGGAGCTCCTCACGTCTCTCCGAGAAACGGATATCAATCCGGGTCGCCAGATGGATGAGCTCACTTAACGAAGACGGAGGGTCCCGGGTGGAGAGGGCATCCTTAATCTGGGTGGAGAGGCCCTTCTTGAACTTGGTGCACAATGCTGCATCGTTCCAAGCCAACTCCCATGCGAGTGTGCGGAATTGCATGGAGTAGTCACCTAGGGAGGTGTTCCCTTGCTGCAGGTTCAGTAAGGCGGTCTCAGCAGACGAAGCACGGCAGGCTCTTCGAAGACGCTGCGGAACTCCTGTAGGAATGTTACAAGATCAGTTGTGACCGTATCGCCTTGGTCCCAGAGTGGAGTTGCCCAAGACAGGGCTTTTCTGGAGAGGAGACTGACCACGAAGGCTACCTTGGACCTTTCCGACGGGAATTGACCAGCCATAAGTTCCACGTGGAGGGAGCACTGGGTGATGAAGCCCCTGCAGGCCTTTGAGTCCCCATCAAACTTCGTCGGCATGGACAACCGGAGTTTAGGACTGGCGGACAATTCCGGAGCGACTGCCACGGAAGGAGCCACCACAGCCGACTGCTGCTGCTGACTAGCGAGGAGCTGCTGCATCATAATAGACAGCTGGTTAGGCTGCTGCGCTTGCTGCGTGATCTGATTCGATTTCTGGGCCACGATGGTGGTGATGTCAGAGACGCTTGGTAGAGGCACCTTGGCGGGATCCATGGCCGGATCTTACTGTCACAGTTGGAGGTGGTGGATCCTCTGGACCACCGCAAGCAATGGTGTAAGCCATGCCAGGGAGCAGAATCTAAGTAGGTCCTGGTTTGCACCAGAGCCTGCCGCAAAACGGGATGGACTTGCTGCGGCGGGAGTCTACCAGGTCGCTACCCCTGACGTGACTTGCTTGCGGAGGCAGCCGAGGTGTAGCGTAGTACAAAATCGGAAGGCAGGCTCATAGTCGGGGACAAGCAGAAAGTCAGGACAGGCGGCAATGGTTCGTGGACAGGCAGGAAGGTCAGGGCAGGTGGCAAGATTTGTGGTTGAGGGACGGAGGCAAACGGTACAGTACACAGTAACCAGAACAAGGCTACAGGAACAATTTCTCAATAGGTAAAGGGCACTAAAGATCCGGCAGGGTAGCCAGGAAGAGGCAGGCTTAAATAGGGGCTGCGACCGGCATGCGTGCGCCCTAGGGAGCAGGGCCGCGCGCGCCGCGGGACAGAAACTGCAGCAGGAGCGTGGCCGGGTAAGTACACGGGGTGGACAGGCAGAGGAATGAGCGTGCCAACGACCCGGGATGAGGGTCGAAGGGGCATCCGTGACATAGAGTATGTTCACATGATTATCTGTGCGGCGTATAGTGGCACGTACTGTGCGTGACGCTATCCACTTGCAGCCTCAGAAGGATGCAATTGCTAGCGTGTACTCTCAAGCATCTCACTGATTTTCATTCTCCCCGGAGTGTATTTGTAAGCCGAGTACCGAGGGCAGGTTTTCCGGAATACAGCAAAGTCACGGACAAAGAACACGACTCCAACACCAGCTCAACAATGGTTTGTTTGACTGAATTTTCTGGAACAAGATGGTGAACAGATCCCCCAAACACAAATTTACAAATACGTATCCTGGGCCCCTGTGCTGCACAGCGTGCCGCCAGAAGTGTATTCTCTGGATGCCTGGTAACTTTACATAACTGTGGGGTTCGGAAAGGCCGATAACCCCTTACCTTCTTAATACCGTAATCACCAACGGGAACAATTGTGTGTGGTGGCGGTTGCAGGGGCTCGTGGTGCAGCACAGCAGCTTACACAGCTTAAATGATTTACCCACTTCCCTCCCAAACACACGTGACACAAACTTTCCCTCACAGATGAACCGGTTCAAGTAGCTAATGGTGCACTAGTAAACTCTCCAAGTCCTGAACAGTAGGATGTATTTGGGAAACCCTCCTTTTGCCTGTAACTGAGCCTGACTAACTAAACTAATAGCAGGCCTTCTCAGTCCTGAACTCGTTGGCGTGCACGCATCCGCTAAGGTACCTTTAAGATGGCCGGCATTCCTGTTCTCAGGTGCAGATGGATGGAATGGATGGTCCGGCTGCAGACAGTACTCTCTATCTTGGCAGCTTGTCCTTCTTGTCCAAGAGTTCTCTCTCTCCCTCTGCGATGGCGTCTGTATATACAGTCAGGCTCTCCTTTGTCTCTGGAACGACTGTGAATCCTGGCTCCTTTAGCTCAATTGTCTCTGTCTGTTCTCCTCAGAATCTCAGAATCTTCTCAAAATGGCTGCTACATGTGCCAGTCTTATACCATGTCCCTCATTTGCATATATTGGAAACTGGACATAGCGGCATATTGTGGCCAAACAGTAGAATACAAAGAAAAATTTTACAACTGTCATGCATGGGATTTTACTTAGAAAACACAAGGAGACTGTCCCACTATCCCACATAATCGTTGGGTTGAAATGATGTATCAGTTCTTTCCCTGGGCGCGTATTGTGTGCTGGGGGACAGAGCAGGTAAACATAGCTCTCAATGAATTACCACTATGAATTACCGTATTCTGGGCTCGTACTTCGGCGTATTGAAGCACAATTACGCGCCGAAGTACGGATCAAGAATACCTCATGTGAACATACCCTTAAGCCGAAGAATAATCGTGGCCACACAAAATAATGACTCTTTGGGCACAATCTATCCATTTTCACTAGGGATGTACTGACTTTTGTTGTCAGCGGTATAGACATTGATGGCTGTGTGTTGTTATTTTAACCCCTTAACGACCTTGGGCGTATGAGTACGTCCCAGGGCCGCTAAGGGGCTTTGCAGGGGGATCGCTTTGCAACCTCCCCGCACAGCTGCCGGGTGTTAGCGGCAAATCGCCGCTAACACCCGGCAGTAACAGCGCCGGCGGTGGCTCCGCCCGCTGGCGCTGTTTTACCCATCAGACACCGCGGCAAAGATGGCCGCGGCGTCAGAATTAACGCCGATCGCTGCCGCGCTGCGCCGATCCAATGACCGGGCATTGTGGTGGGGAGCCTTGTGAAGGCTCCCGTCACTTACCCTGGCCGGTTTGCCCCCACTTCCGTCCGCAGACAGGAAGTGGGGAAACCGCCATCTTTGTCCACCCTCATGCATTAGGTTGTATTAACAATCGCGCCACCTAGTGGTCAAGCACCACAGGTGGCCTCAATGTTACAGTAAAAAAAAAAAATAATAAAGTTTTAAAGTACAAAAAAAAAAGTATTAAAAGTTCAAATCACCCCCCTTTCCCCATTTTACAAATAAAATCATTAAAATAATAAAAAAGTTACACATATTTGGTATCGCCGCGTCTGAAAAAGTCCGATCTATAAAAATATAACATCATTTATCCCGTACGCTGAACACCGTAGAAGAAATAAAATTCCAAATGGCACAATTGCGTTTTTTGGTCATTTTACGTCACCCAAAAAATGGAATAAAACTGATCAAACAGGTCGCATGCATTCCAATCTGCTAGCGATAAAAAGTACACTTCAGCCCGCAAAAAATGCCCCCTCACTGATGTCCGTAGGTGTTAGTACAAAAAAGTTATTGGTCGCACAAAATGGCGCCGTGGCACAAATTTAAAAAATAGAAAATGTTTGGTATTTTTTTACGGTGCCAAAACATAACGGAAACCCTACATGTTTGGTATTGCTGGATGCGTAACAACCTGTAAAATACAGATAACACATTATATTTACCGAAGATTGAATGCCGTAAAAGCAAAACCCCCGCAAACATGGCGAAAATACATTTTTTTTCACAATTTGTCCCACTTGGAATTTTTTTTGCGGTTTCCCAGTATATTCTATAGTATAGTGAATAACACCATTAGAAAGACCATCTTGTCCCGCAAAATAAAAGCCCTCATGTGTCTATGTAGGTGGAAAAATAAAAAAGTTATGGCTTTCAGAAGGCGGGGAGGGAAAAACAAACGTGTCACCCCAAAAAAAAGCCTGGTCCTTAAGGGGTTAAGGGTACTCCAAATTTACACAAGAGGTACACTAACTACTTTACATTGTATCAAAGTGTCATCTTCAGTGATGTCCCATGACAAGATATAATACAATAATTACAAAACTGTGAGGGGTGTACTCACTGTTGTGAGGTACTGTAGTCCTTCCATAGCCTGAGTGTATTTTGGAGTCCTTGTCTAGTTAAAAAAACAAATGATGACTCCAGTAAGCTCCAACTAGATAGGATGACAGAATTCTGTGTTAGCCATTCTAGTTAAGTTTGCCTTGCATTTTGTGTAAATCGCCAACGGTGTCACTAACAAAGCACTACCGCCCCACCTCTTCACACCTTCTCCTCCATGCTTTTTGGTGGAAACCACACATGTAGAAGTCATCCACTTACTATGTCTTTTATAAAGACTTTGCAGTTGAAATAAAAAAAAATCTCAAATTATGACACACATGACACGTGGTACTTGACCTCTGTGGGCTCTAATCTGACATACTGTTAATTTGTGTTTTTTGAGGCTAACTCTGATAAACTTGTGCAGTAGAAGTAACAATTGTCTTCCTCTAAAGCAGTCCTTATGAAAGCCATTTTCATCATAGCATTGATTGTACTGTGTTATAGAGGTTTCTGTGCAGCTGGCAACATTGTGGCAGGGATTTCCACTCTCAAACCCAGGGACAAAGATGCCTTACTGGGAGACCATGTGATTAAGTTATAGTGTTCCGCACCTCATTACACAGACAGCACCTACAGGCTTGGACTGTCCCACAGGGGTATAGGGGAAACCCAGGGTGGGCCCCTGAGCTATGCCCCCCTAGCCAATAATATGCCCCCCTAGCCAGGTTACTGCTCCCTTACCTAATAAAAATAAAATTAAAAAAACCTACTCTCCCCAGCACGGTCCGCGCGTCCTGTTCCTGGAGCTTAAGAACAATGTAAGCAGAGTGATGCCGTCACGCCGGGCCCGGGATCTCGGCCGGCAGAGCTGCCGGCTTAGCAAATCACAGCGTCGCAGGGGGGTGAGTAAAGCGATGTGTCACGCCCCCTGCGACGCTGCTTGTATGTACAGCGCTTCCGAGCGCTGTAAGGGAGAAAGCAGGAGGGTAACGATCCGTCCTGCCTTCTCCCTGACTCTGACTGCGCGGCCGATGTGAAACGGCCGTGCAGTCAGAGATCGGCTGGCAGTGCCCGCACCTAGGAGCGCTCCAGGCCCACGGCAGCGGCCTGGAGCCCACAGAGATTCGGGGCACAGGCAGATTTATTCGGGGCTCGTGCCCTGAATAAATCTGCCTAGCGATGCCCCTGGAGTGAGGAACGGTGCACAGCATTAGCAATCCCACTACACAGCCCCTTAATGCCACTAGGACGTACCCATATGCCCAGCTGGGTTAACGGGGTAAACTCCATATGCATGTCTGGGAGAGGCAGAAAGGCAGAGACAAAGAGGCGGAGTATAAGAGTTATGTAAAGTAGGTGTAGCGTGTGCCTCCAGAAGCAACTCTATTGGTGGGTCCCCAGAATGAAATTCCAATGGTTTGACCCTAGGCACCCCAATCCGCAACTGGGCACTTAGCAATGTGACCCATTCAGTAATGTGTTGCAGCAAGGAAGACAGTAGTGTTCCTGTGTAACGAACTGGTGCTACAATAGTGGTGAGAGATGAACAACTGAGCTTGGTTCTGAGCTGAGAGTGACTTGTGGATTTGTACTTGGGCTGTGAAGAGAATGCGCCATGTGATTCCTATTAGTGATACTAAAAAGGAGGATGACTGAGAGGTGACATAAAAATACCTGCATAAGGGAGGAAAGTGTCCAGCATGTCTATGCCATGTGCATCATTTCGGTATGGTTTTCAAACTTACATCATTTCTCAAACTTTTAATTGCTTAATCTGACCATTTATGGAATGATAACTCTCCAGCAAACACATACAGTAGCTGCTTAACTATGAAGATTTACCATCTGCGATTGTCAGGAAGCTGTGTGATAAAACATGTGAGAGTTATAGTACTGGCCGCTGCTTCTTCTAGATGAAACTTCATATAACTAATCACATAGGGACAATGAAAATGTTGTCCAAGCTCAATGTGTCACATGAAAGGCACCAATGGTGCCAGATGGATCACATTGACTTGACTGGAATCCATCTGGGTTTTCTCATAGTGTCCATCAAGGTGTCTTTGAGTCTTCTTCTTTCAAGTATTTGGAAATTATACTGGAAGAGTTTATATAAGAAGCATTCCCAGCATAATTTCCAAATACTTGAAAGTAGATGACTCAAGGACGTCTATATATCTGTGATAATTTTTGGATTTCGGGGGGGAAATGCTCTTTATGCAAAAAAAGAACATCATGTCCTCCTCAATGACGGGAGCCATGATACTGTGTAAACTGCTGACTCTTAAAGAAAGAAAACTAATATTTTACTTTGTGTTCCCTCTAGATAATTCTTTCTTAATAAAAGCAAATTAACAAGGCCTCATGAAGCAGCGAAATCCCCACAGATAACTTTTGCCATTGTCGTTGATGTAATATTTTGAGTGAGTGATCGAGGTCTGCACATGTAATTATTGGTGAGAGCAAATAATGACTTTGTGTCTGCTTTATACAATAAAGAACCTGTGGATGGGCCTAAGTACATAGTTACACTCATTATTGTGTTACATTATATGAACTGCAGTTTTAATGATGCAGAACGTGCTCTCAGCAATTTCGATGCTCTCTGTTTAATCTTCATTGTGTTACCAGGCATATCATAGACAATCACATCTCTTTGCAGTTCTGTGTACGGGGACATGAAACAGATCTCCATATTGACCATGTTCAATGTTTATGGAACATCATGTTACTTGTTTAGAAACAGCAGAGGATGTGGAAACAAATGTATTTAACATAATGAGCTAATTAGGACTCTTCGTTAAAGGGTATGCATACTTTCACAACAATATACTTCTGTTGCTCCAGTAAATCTATAATAAAAAATGAAATATATAACTTATTGTTTATAGCTGTAAATAGTCTTGATTAAAATTGCCTACTGCTCTCTGTATACAACTTAAATTCAGACCTATGTTTTCCATGACTACAAAATTAAAATTCAGTGTACTCTGATTCCAAATTCATATTCCCTTCTTCTGGTACCTTCATTTTTAATAACCTATAGAATGTTTTCTTTAACAGGAAGTAAAGGACAGTTCGGAGGAAGTGACTGTAGGATTGGACAACACAGGGTTTGTTTGTAGTCTGTAACTATGGAGACATCTAGGTCTGCACGGGAGCTGAAGACTAAATGATAGGATCAATTTAATAATTAACTGATACTGGTTGCACCTATGGTATGTCTGCTTTTAACTCCTTAATGACTGGCAATTGTCTTTTGACAATGCGGGTTCTCCATCGGCAGCAACGTCTTTTTCAGCACCTAGCATCACAGCTGCCATAGTTAACAGCTGTGTTCCTAGAACAACCTTTGTGTATGTCAGGGATCGGAGGAAGACTCGTCGTTGTTTTACCCTTTTGCTTCACACAGAGACCATGGCCAGTCCTATGTTCTATGCAGCTCTAATTTATTTCAATAAAGAATACCCACCGTCATTCACACAACGTGCATTTGCGATGAGTATTTAGGGATGATTTCACTCGCATAAATTTTAGCGTCTTCTCAATTCTTGAGGTGTTTTGTGCATTGAAATCCCCCTAGAAACAATAGTGAAGCGTATTTTCAGTGCATAAAAACCACACAATATGCTCCACACTGGAGTTGTGTGGCATTCATCATTTGGTTAAGCAGGGCATTGTTTACAATGAAGCAGTCATCAGTGGGTGATGGAGCCAAAAGACATCCACTTCTTTGCCTTTCTGTGACTCTTCCAGTCTCTCTGTATCTCTGTTGCAACCTGCTGATGACACTCTGTGACACTCTAAGCTCAGTGGCCACTTCCATCAGAGAGCATCCTACTTGAAGCCTCGGAATGGTGAGTCACTATTGTAAGGTGTTATCTTGGTCTCATGATGTCAAAATGGGACCAGCATGATGATGAGGACTGTTCGAATCCCAATTCAAATTGATCCTCTAAATTAATTGGGCGATTCATTGATCAAACACCTGTTGTGAATTTTGCCATTAAACTCCTTCATAGAGATCAGCAAGTTGTGCAGATAGTACTGATACACTGAACAGTGGGACATGTGCATTCTAAAGTTAAGAGATGGTCTCATTTAGTGCATTTAAAAAAAAATTCAAGAAATTTTATGTTCATCCTGAAATTTCAACCTAAAGCCAAATGTCCCTAACTTTTTGTAAGTAGCGTATGTTGTGTTTTTTTTTTTTTTTTTTTAACAGAGAATATATAATCGAACAATAAATGATTAAGGGCACTTAAATGATGGGGGTATCAGTGTTGCATCTGTGCTAGGAATGGAGTTGTAACTACCAGCTCCATTCATAGAGCAGCCTCTGAGCCTAAGGCTATGTTCACACAGCGTGTTGAGCCTGTGTTTACATATGTTTATAGATGCGTGTTTGGATCTGTCTTTCGGACCCTAAATGGATCCAAACACACATCTACCAATGTGCAGTGCGTTTTACATTGCTTTCAATGTAAAGCACGCATCGCCTTTCAGACGAGTAATCACCGATGCGTGTTTACCTGCTTCTTTCGGATCCATTCAAAGAATTGACATGTCAATTCTTGATTCGAAAGACGCAGTAGACGCCATATTTAAACCTATAGGGTGCATGTCTGCTGCAGCCAAATCGCATCCAAACATGCACCTGCGTGTTGGGTGCGTTTTGGATCCGGTTGATGCAGCGCTTTTGGATGCAATTTTTCAGATCCAAAACGGATCCAGAGTGGGATCCAAAACGCCGTGTGAACATAGCCTAAGGCTGTTTAACACTAAGGCCATGTTCACACTGCACGGGGTTATTATTTCGGTCCGTTTTTTCAGCCGGATTGCCGTTTTTCAGACCGCCTGAAAAACCGGATGGAAAATGAGGCACAATTTGTTGCTCTATGGAGAAAACCCGTGCAGCAGTCCCATCCCCACTGACGGTTTGTTTCCGCCAGCGGTTTTGTTGCCGGGCGGTCCGGCGGCAAAACAATGACATGAACTATCTTTCCGTTTGGTATTCCAGACGGAAGATGTGCTGCTCAATGGGAGGGGGAGGCTTGATTTCTTCCGTATCAAACGTGCGAAAAGCCCGTCCCCCCAGCGTACCCGTGGGACGGAGGCGCAAAACAGGACAAACAACGCGCCCGCAAACTGGAGCCGTATTTGTCCTGTGCCGTGTGAACGCGCCCATAGATTGCATACACATCCACACCACCATAATAACTTATAGAATTAACAGGTGGATAGCGTAATGTTTTTTATTTATGTTCACAATGCAAAAAATGTATGTAACTGAAAAGCAATTTATATGTATCCTTAAACTACGGCAAAAAACCTTCTTAAACATAAAACAAGGTCTCACACAGCTGTGTCACTGAAATAATAATAAAAAAAAAAGTGCTAAAACGCAGAGAGGCAAAAACTAAAAAATATAGCTGGTTCTTGAGGCCTACTCAGGCTTCATGATTGAGAGGTTAAAATTTCATGTTTTCTATACCACATTTAAAAGTAGTTATAAACACAACATTCTTCCGAAAAAAGTTAAATTTCATGTCATTTTTGCTTTCTTTGACCAAATTGAAGTGGCCAGATGTTACATTAACCTCTTGCTTAGGCAGCAATTTATAGAAATGAGGTGTTATTTTTTTATCCCCCATGTTCTAAGAGCCATAAGGGTGTTTTTATACAGCGCAGTTTTGGTGCAGTTTTAACTGCGCTGCAATTAAACTGCCTTTATTACCAGCAAGCTTCTTTCGGTTGTCTAAATTGTTCGGAAAGATGTTTCAAGTAAGTAATCAATCTGACTGATGTGGTGAAGTCTTGTGGATACAAACACACAAATTGATTACTCACATTTCCAAATCAGTTTATCTAGATAAGTGAAAGAAGCTTAGCTGTGTAATAAAGGCAGTTTAATTGCAGCGCAGTTAAAACTGCACCAAAACTGCGCTGTGTGAAAGTAGCCTAACTTTTGAATTTTTCAATCAACAGTTACTCCTCTCCTACCTAGAGGCAGGGCATAATATTAGCAGTGAGATAACTAGCCTGAGGGATTTTATTAGGCCATGGGCTGCCACAAAAACAATGCGATTGTATGATGGAGGAAGGTGCTCCCCTCCTGTGTTACTGCCTAGATGCCAAGTAAATAGTAAACAGTTAAATGGACAGGATCAGGGATGTTATCTCCCATCCCAGATGCTTAAAACAGTTCAGGACTGTAAGTAACAGCAGGCACCCGCTGTGTATACAGTAGAGCAGGCTCAGTTTCTGAGCCCACTACATACTGCATTCCTGACACTATTATGGATATCAATTTTCGGAAAAGGGTAACATTATCAAAAAATATTAAAAGAAAAGTGGCATTTTTATGTGCTGTTTAAAACGCCAGTAAGTAAACCCGTGTGAAGGAGCCCTGATGGTGCACCAGTCAGAGGGCTATGATTTATGTTGTCTATTCACAGTTGCTGATTCAGAAACATTAACAACCAGAAGAGTAGTTTATTTTTGGAAAAGTATATGGTGTACTTTGTAGTAAGTACCGGGGATAATTTACAAAGACAGAAGGAGGATGATAAGGTACAGGCCAGTAGCATATGTAGGTTTCTTCTTAAAATAGGTAGATTTCCAATTGTATTATGTTTGCTTAAATGATTAATATGTGAGATGCAAAATATTTCATAATATCAGAAGCTCAATCTAGTGTTCTAAACGTATCTAAGGCCTCACTTGTGTCTACAACAATGTAGTCATGTTTACTCCAGCACCCAGAGTCCCTATGGCTCTCTAATATGAAGCTGTAGGTATTCCATCATGGTGACACTGTGTAACCCCATGCTACAAAAGTATGTTCCTAAATAATGTATCTAAATGAGAATACTCCCCCACTGCCACATCCTATTAAAATAAAACTCCAAGTCCCTCCTTAGAAAATTAATGTATATGGTCCCACTGACTTCTACAGCTCTGGACAACTCCCTGGCCGTAGACAAATGCTACATGACATGTAAATAGTTTACCACCCAATTGTCATAACGTAATAAAAAATGTATTAGATATGTACAAATAATAGTGAAAAGGGTTACAGGAAACACCTAATAACATGTACCGATCTGCTTTGAAACTTCACTAACATTATTATTGTTTGGCATGACCAAAATAACAGTTTAGCAGGTTAAGTCAGTCAGTTGGAAAATCCCAGGTTACCTGATCCATTTGATGGATATGTTCTGGATATACGGACAATCTAGGTTTGTTATTATGAATGTAATCTGATCTCCCTGCAGGGGTGTTCATAGAGGCAGGTGGAGGAAGGAGGCCACCTTCATCTCTGCTACTGATTGGCAAGAACCTGAGCAGGATTCCCCACTACAGATGAACTACATAGTTGGCAAACAAAGGGGTGAGTGATGGGTCTAAGTGTTAGGCTATGTTCACACGGCATAATTTCGCCGTGTATTTGCGCTCTAATGCGGGCGATATGCGCGCTGAAATCCCAGTAATCCATAATTCTCACCGAGAACTATGGATTATGCCTTCTCTCCCCGCTCATACAATACGATCGTATTGTACGTGCGGGGAGATAAGTGACATAATGCCGCGAGTAATGAATGTCAATGGGGCCGGTGGGCTGCTGCCCCCTCCGCGCCGCGGGAGTAGGGTTGTATTAGCGTGAGCTCCCGAAACACACAATGTACTGTATGCGCAGCAGCACATCGTGTGAACATACCCTTATGGAAAGGGCTTGAAAGAGGGGAGGAATGGGAGGGGGGGGGGGGGGTGGGCTCTTCTGGACTGAGCAACAAGACTTGGTGTCAGAATGGGAGGGGGGTTATTTGATCCCTGCTAAGGGATCCCCTCTCTTTTGTGTGTCCCTAGTGCTCCTATTCATTGGTTTTTACTCACAATGGTCCATCCCATTTTAATATTGGTCAGCTATATAATATAAATCCTCTGCTTGGAAAGATTGTCTGCTTAGTTATTGCTTCCAAATATTGGAACTTTATTCCATCAAGTTTTCTCACACTAGCTTGTAATGTAGAACGATAATTTGCTGAGAGTTTTCTTTTGTGGGACAATATATTGTTTGTGAGTTTTGCAGTGATCCGCAAAAATTTTCATGAGAAAATTATTTCAATGAAAGTAAAAACAAATCTCTTTATTTATGCTTGTTTCTGTAATAAATACATCTGAAAACATTTGCTGTATCAGGGAAACATTTTTGTGGCTGTGTGTTAACAGTATAAGAATTTTGATCATAAGTAAACATGGATAAACTAGATTTCAGAGAACTTTTGGAGCCAGTTTTTGCTAAACTGAAATGTACACATGTAACAGAGAAAACTACTCCGTAATTTAGCACAAAATACAAAGGAAACATTCAGCTCCACTATATCCATATAAATGTTTAATTTCCCACTGACAAAAAGGAGTTGCAGAGTGAGAAGAATTCCCCTATACCTAATGGAGAGGAGGTCACACTTGCATGGCACTCTGTTTATTTCAATCCGAGGTCTATGAACAGCTGAGCACACTGCTTGGCTGTACTCAACGCCCATAGAACAGAATTGGGCAAGTGCCACTTCCTCTCTGTTTTGCCTGGAGACATTTTATGACCAGTTCTCAATATAGTTGAAGGTCCCAGAGGTGGGACCAAACCTATTGATGTGCCATAGATATCTAAGATGGGAACACCCCTTTAGTGGTACATTAATCCTGTACCTACAGGCATACCAAGGGGATGTTGGCAAGCTTGGACTGGCCCACAGGGGAACAGGGAAACCCCTGGTGGACCCCTGAGCATGGCAGACCTGGGTTACTTTTAAACTGCATATACATCCATGGGAGAGGCAGAAAGGGAGAGAGAAGGGGGCAAAAAGCAAGAGGCAGAGTTTAGAAAGCAGTGCTGTAGCTGTAGAGTGGGCCACCAGAATTAACACCACTAGTGAGCTCCAAAATGAACAGGTGGGCCCAGAGAATGAAATTTCACTGGTGGGCCTTAGACACCACAGCCCGACACTGGATGGGGGCCTGGAAAATGTAGCATTTATAATTATATTCACATTACAATGTACATAGTGTATTAATATAGAAATATCTGAATTCATATGTTAATATGTTGCTTGTAGTGCTGTGGGAAGGAAAGGAGGAAATCCAGGGAGGCTTCAGGTGGTGCTAAGTGTTTTAAGCAGCAAACAATCATTTTACAGTCATCCATGATTGTTATGGCAATTTGAAACATCTTTATAGTGCATGGACATTTCCCAACCACTAGTTACTACTTTCCCCTGACCTGGTTGGCTCTTCTTTGTAAAAACAGTTGTTTGCTGGGAATGTGAGGAACAGGACCCACACTGACTAGCTGACCAATACAGTGATCACAATCTGAAAGGGGTTGTCTCTGTTGAGACAATTTCTTTAAGATGTGATGGCTGGATGCTAAGCCCCAAAAGAATTAAATCCAGGGAACAGCAAAAATAGTAAACTAATTGTATAGCTGGACACTGATGTAGAATGTTATCTGCACACTGGAATTATCTGTTGTCTACAGCTATTTGGATTTTTCTAATATATTACAGAAAGACTATAGTGATTGAAGCTACGCCCCCTTATCATAAATAAGTGCTTATCTCTTGTGTAAGTGTACTGCATCTGCCACAGTCCTCTTATTGAAATGAGTTTCCCACGCAAATACTGAAAAGCGGGATATTACATTTTAATCCAAATTTAAGCTTAATAACTAATACTCCTAATTTAGCGTGGGAAATTAAATATCCCTTGTTGGCAGTGTGAATATTAACTGCCATTACTAGCCCACTGCCACCATGGTGCATATTATATCTTGTAATATGTGGGTCTTCAGAATAACTGTGAATGCTTTAACAGGCTATGCACATTACTTTTAATGGCCATAAAATAACTGGTGTCATCTCTATTTGATAGGGTGACCTATATAACCAGTTATCTCGGCCCACACGCAAGGTTTTAATTAACGTTAAGGAAGCAGACCCACAACAGGGACCAAAGGAGAGCTAGAAGGCTCATCGATCAAGAAGGTTTCTAGATAGAAGCTAGGGATGGCACTGAGTTTGATAATTATATGAGTTAAAAACAATGAGATTTAGTCTATACGGTGTAAACCGAATCCATTCTAAAAACGAGTAAAAACAAATAACGCGGGCATTTTGCTTGCGATAGATTGTTCTCCATAGATTTGAAGCTAGCAGCGTCCCTCTGAACAGGGACCATGAGGTCTAATAGCGGTCTATCGAAGTAACGGTCTTTCTAAACCCGACAGAGATGATCACTATCTGCTAGTGCCGGGCTTTGCATACAGCATTTTGCTGCATGTTCATGATATTTTTAATAGGATTTTTTTTTTATTATTCAAGATGTCGTGGCCATATACTGTATTTCAATTCGTATGTAATTTTTTAAAATATATTTCACGATTGAAGTGTTATAGCTGTGTTCCTAGTATCTGTGGCCTTTTATTTCTTTTTCCGCTGTTACTTCCTCCTCTCAAAAATACCAGACAAATGTATGTAAACCTGGTAATGAAAACAGGACCAAAAATACTTGTAAAAATGAAATTTATCGTGGTTTTTAGAAGACGCTTTACTCTTGGTCCTTATTTAAAATTTGGCCTCTGGTGGTCCACACGTTAAACCAATTTTCTATAGCAAAGATGTTCTACTGTTGTTTATACTGAAGATAGAATCAAGGCTGAATCGTGGCTATTGTGAGCCAATAGCCAATTTAAAAAAATAAAATAAATTGCAACAATATATATGCTTAAATGTATGGGAGCAAAATGTGATTTCTGTGAGGCGTATTTGCGATTTGCTTGTCCCTGCCTTCTTTGAGTTTGTAGAATAAAGTAGATTATAGTGTAGAAAAGTTTTTAGGCGTTTATTATTTGCTTTAAAGTAGACAAATCTTATTTTAAATCAGTCAATTGTAAATTTATATAGTAACTTGAAGGGTCTTATACCAAAACAAGAAGGGTCAGACTAGTACACCAGAGCATCTTCATAAAAATTCAAGCTCTGACACAACAATGGGTCCCAAAAGTCTATCAAAAAGCATTGCTATTTGTGGATGACTTTGGATCCAGTCATTTGCTACTAGAGCCTATTTCTTAAGGAATGATTCACCATACATTGCTGTTCTCATTTTGCATCATTTAAGATCAGACATTATCACTCCTCTTGTTTACTCAACCAACCGGGGCGTGACCACCCCCTTTTGTGTCTATCAGCACAAAGGGCTTGGTTTTTTTCTCACTACAAACTTGAACCTTTAGAGCTCTGTAGCATTGCCCTTTTAAAACCCCCACACCCAAGTACCCTAACAGGATCACTAGGAATACAAGCGAAATGTCATCACGCTGTAAAACCCCACACCCAAAAATGAAGGGGATCTGAAGCGGCTGGAAAAACCAGCTCTGTGACACATCCTTGGGGAAAAACCCCCTTTTAATAATGGTTTGGAAAAATATCTGAAATAGCTAAGGGAATCCCCTTTTTTATATCCCCTTCTATCTTGCCTAGTTAATCCCCTCAAATTTTAAACAAGTCATTTTTTAAAAGCAATTTTTAATTTTTGTGATAGACTTGTATACATATCAGTAGATCTGCCACAGTAAGATTGCTATGTAGCTTTTTCAGTCTTTTTTTTCAGTCTCTTTGAAAAACTAAAACATAATCTAGTGCAACAAAAAAGTTAGGGTGAGTTCACACTATGGACTTTCCTTAATTTGGGCCCTTTATGTCGAATACTCCTGGGAGAAATTTAATTCCCACCCCTTTTTAGCTGCATTACAAAATATAGCAAAAAAGTAGTTTTAGGTTTTGTTCTGTTTTTTGGACAGGATCCTTTTTTGGAACAAATGCATGGCGGTTTATGTTGTTCTGTCCCAAAAGGCATGTACAGTTGAATACCAAGCAAATGGTCCCAAAAAAAGACCCATGTTGACTCCATTTTAGCTATGGTTTTCACAGCTAGCAAGTTCTATGCCCTCTGGTATTCAGAATGAGAAGAAACAACCCTTCCTATTTTTAACTGTTCCTTAATGGAGGGGGATATCCATCAAGATCCAGTGTGGTGTGTGTGTTTTTTTTCCCCTTTATTTATTTAAAATTTAAACCCTTTTAAATAAATATTTTTAAAAAAATTAAAAAAATTTTATAGCAATATTCAACTCATTTTTCCATTAATTTATTACTTTTTTCATCCTCCCAAAAGTAGATTTTGAAAACCCCAACAATGTAGTTACCCATGCACCTGATTCGTGTATAAAAGAGCATACATTTGTGTTTTTTTTATATTTATATTTTTATTTTTTTAATTAATAATTATTTTCCTACTTAAAACATTTACAAATCCAAAAACAATCTTTTTGATTTAGATAGTATAACGAACATCCAATTCTCATTCTTACAACAGCACCTTCAAGCAGAATGATGGCTTTGCAATGATAGTAAAGACTTAATTATTATCAAATGACTTCTGCCGTTGGGTCACTATTCTTGTAATTACAAGCAGTTCATGCCTATGCTAATTAGGACTCCGACACAATCATTTTCATGAGGAAAGAGTGGGTGGGCAAATTAAATAAATGGAGATACAATGATGCTAATGATATTTTAACTTTAATTTTCTACATAAAGACAAGCAAAACACTTTCATGCCTATGTTGTTTTATGCCCATAATTTACTTAACTGCTTTGCTGCTGGATACCCTCACAACACATTTCAGATCTCATTGTTGGGCCACAGAACGACCAGCTTGAACTAGATGTAATTGATTGGGGTCCCTGAAATGTCCGAGTAGACCACGTCTTATACTGGTGTTATGTGTAGACCCTATTTGACTTGAGGAATACAGTTAAAACCTTAGCTTTGATGGTTCCCAAAACACTTCAAGTCCCGAGATGTAACTGCCTCTGAAATTAAGGCTCTAGGCTTGTGATCTGTCTGATGACTTTCTACAGGCAGGGAAAATAAACAGTTATTATTACTTGAGACCAATTAAGGCTAGGTGAACTGAGGCGCTTAGAGATGAAGCTGTTTCACAGCTACACTCAAGGAAAAGGTGGCCGAGACTTTCCCTCCGTCCACACCTCCCACCAGTAAAGTTTTCTAGAAAAAAATGACTCATTAGTGCAAAGTACCTTCTGTAATGACATTTTAAAAGGTTAAGTGTGTACAGTCATTCCTTACAAATTGCAGCCTCTCCTTTCATTTCAGAGACATTGCTTATTGCAATACTAATTGTTTGTGAGGAGAAGATGTTTAACAAGGCAAAGGGAACATGATTACCAGATTGTGTGAAGAAACCATGCAGGTCAATAATTATTTTACACAACTTGCAGTGTCCTCAGTTGACCCGTTGACCTGTAGTAATTCCACCCAACAAATAGAAAAACCTGGGGTCCTTGTATTTAAGGTTAAAAGAAACTAGTTTCAATTGATATCAATTCCAAATGTTTTATAGCAAAGATCAAAACAAATTGCCAATGAGACAACTACGCTGTAAACCATAAGTAAGAAAAAAAGGTCAGTCCCTTAATTAATATCTTAATATCATGGTTATTACTGTCCCTTGCAAAAAAAGCACAGATCACATTTTGTCCAATTATCTCATCAGAACTACAATCCTTATAAGTGATTCCATAGTGAAAATATATTATATAGCTGTCGTGACCTACCGCTATCATTACAGTTTCCCCCATTAAATACAAATGTTATTTCAGTGGAGAAGTAGGAGATAGGGATGTAGATGGGGGAGAAGGGTGCTAGCTGAACATGTGACCCAAATGCCAACTACCCAGGGTGGCACCTGTTAAACACTCTTGACTCTGACACTTAAATACAGCGCTAGGGAAGCCTATGTTGAAGCATAGTCACTTATTTCACATGATAGTCATAAAACTATCACTATTTTTACCAATTGCCTCCAAAGGAAACAAAGAATCTGTCAGTTAAAATATACTATCTTGTTTCACTACAAGGATTGATTTTTATGTTAAAGATCTTGCAAAAACAAGTCACTTTGCAATATGTGTCCATTAACAGTGTCCTACCTGTTCCTAGATATCCCCTCTTGTATGAGCTGTATCAGCTCTTCAGGTCGCTATAGCTACAGACCTGTTCAATCTCTCATGATAGGCTGCCAGCACTGGTTGCTATAGCTACAGACTTGTTCTATCTCTATTGATCGTCTGCCAGTGCTGGTCGCTATAGCGACATAACTGGTGTCCTCAGTAGCTCGTTACTGGAAGCCAGTAGTAGCAAATAAATGTCAGTGAAGCCAGTAAACCTAATGTAATGTCCAAGGATCGCAGAGAAGAGGATGGGAGTGATATTTTGGTGTCGCAGTGGCTTGGCACCCAATCCCCTCTTTCTCTTCTTGGCGCAGTTACAGTGAATAGGGGTCTGTTTGCATAGGAGTAGGAGTGTTCCCTCAGGACACACTCTGTGAATGAGCCTCCGGGTCTGGATGGTGGTTGAGGAGTCCTTGTTGTTGTAAGCAGAATAACAAGACAGAAAGCAAAGTGGTGTAGTGATAAATGTGCTTTTACTCCATAGTTGTCATACCCAAAAATAAGCCTTTCGGGAAAACACTTTACAGTCCATATCGGAAGCCTGTAGCAGGGGTGGCACCAAATCTACAATCAAGGCTTTTAACGACTTCACATCCTCCACAGGAGCTTACTTGCTTTCTCCTATAGATCTGGAAACTTCTTCAATGCCAGTGGGTTGAGCTAGGCCGGAAGCTGCTAAACATCAACTGACTTTGAGACTTTGTCTTCACTTACTTCATCCTAACGTACTTCCACTATACAGTGCTCCAGTCCAGGTGCTGCCAGTTATTCCCCCTTCCTAAACGTCTCTGACCTACTTGTTCTTGCTTACATTTGGGGCGACGAGGAATAGATAGTGTCTCTGAACTCTAGCCGGCATTAGTCCAGGGCTGCACACACTTGGTTGAGCAACTCAACTGAACAACTGACTAAAACTAACTGAACTCCTTCCACCTGGGTACCTTTATTTATACCCTCTGGCCACACCCTAGTTGCCTAGATAACCACCACTCTGCTTCAGGCTTATACAGCACATTAGCTCTTTGGGTTCTGGATCAGCATCATAACTTAGCATTTTTATACACGTCGTCCTGCCCATAACAAATGATGGCTTCCATAGTAAATACTCTCAGGAGCCCAAACAAGTGTAGGAGTGTACACTGCATAAATGCCCCTGAACTCCAAAATTAAATGAGGGAAGCAGGACTGAGGTCAGATGAATCCATGTAGTGAGGCAACCCCTTCAAGTAAACCGCTCCATGACTGGACAGACTGTGATGGCTATTCTGTCTTTTATCTTTCTCATTGAGAGGTCCCCAAACTCCATAATCAAGTTTTAGCCTAAGCAGTCAATTAAGCTGGTTATATATCAATCATGTCTAAGCATCTGAAACAAATTGTATAATTTCTCTCATGCCTTAGAATGAAACACAACAGCAGACTAAAGTGGTGTTCTTTTAAAAACTTCCCTACCACCAGCTGCTGTGCTAAAATAGAAAATGAACCCATAATCTCCTCTCCCATCACCACCGTTCCAGAGCTCCACTGTCCCCATGTCACATTCATGGATCACATGACTCTAAAGCCAGTCGCTGACCTCTGTGGTCACATGCTGTACCCCCAGTCATGTAACTGCTTATGTCTGTGATCAGCTGCAGCATCATGTGATCCATGAACATGATCTTATCAGTCAAACTCTGAAATTTTGGCAGCGCTGGAAAGGAGCTGAAGGGAGAGGTAAATTTGGGCTCATTTTCTGTTGTAGCTCAGTGGGTGGTGGTAGGGAAGTCTTGGAAAACCACTTTAATTGAACATAATACAAAACTGTGAATATTGTGTTTTACAAGCGCAAATCAACCTTTTAAGGTTAAATTTCTACACTGGCTTTGGATCTGTTAAATATCCTTGTAACATACAAATAACACCTGGAATAAGCATGTTACACACAATCAGCTGACAATCTAACACAAGAATCAGTATCGAAACGATAACTTTAAATACCTTAATGGCACTGATACAACTGTGTACATCATAAAGCAATTCAAGCATATTTTTCTTCAGATTTTTCTTACGGGTTTAGTAGAGCACAATATCCAGTCTTGTATGTTAGGTATTTTTAAAAAATATAAAGTGGATCTATGTAAAGCATGCTAGCATGGAAATAACAAAATCATTAGTTGGAAAAGTTAAATTATTATTCACAGATCCAAAAACCATCTTTGATAAGTAAGAGAGAATGTTTCATAACATTTCATTGATAATTTTATAAAATCATATGTTGTGGTGGGTGTATGTCTCTACAGACCCAGCTACTTTGGGCGACATGTATGAACGGGGCTGCAGCAGATAATCTGACATCTTTTCAGCCTGATATCAGGCACCTCCCTGTTCATACATTTTTAAATCGGGGCGAAGCTACATGTTTTAGGCACATTACAGCTGGAACTGATAAACCACTTTCAAAGTGGTATACCTGAGTCAGAAATGTCATCCTAGCGCTAGAATGCACTGTAGTGCGGGTTAAAAAATCAGGCGCATTCTATGACTTTATTATGCACACGAAATTTGGCGTTCACACACCAAATTTCATGCATGCCGCCCTTTATGTCCATATAGTGAACAAGTTTAAGTAGCCAGATCTTAAAAGGTATTCTGGTATACAAAACTGGTATGCTGAAAGTTTGGAGTTCTAGAAGATTTTTTTCAATATATAGCATTTAAATATTTTAAGTAGTTTCCCACATAATCGAGCATCAATTGCTGTTTCAAAATCTGATGTCTGCTACCAAAGGATACGACCTGTAGGTTACTTTCAGCTTTATGGTCAGGCATGCTAAGTTCTAGCACTGGGAAGAGAAGTTATAAGTTCTATAATGCAACAGGCACAGATCTATCTAGGATCCTCAGTAATAGGGGAGCATGATATGAGATGAACAAGGGGATGGAAACCTGCTCTTCAACAGCGAAGGAAGGAGAACAGCCTGGAATAGGTGTCAGCAGTGCATGATGGGAATTTTAGTCTGCTATCCACATGGCTGCTGTTGAAGCCACGCCTCCTCTTACTACGCTGAGAAGAGAAGCACATAGTGCGCACCAGTGTGGCAAAATGTACAGTAAATTTTATATACTTTGGATGTAGGATTAGTATAATATTGTTGCTCTGTCTGTAATGACCCTGCCCCTTTTGAAGTTTTTTGTTTGAACACTCTTTAACAATAGAAAGGTGACTTTAGCCTGGGATTTCATTTTAAATCGTGACATAAGAGAGCAAGCCTTCAAAGAGATTATTTAGGTGACCTGTATGAATGTTGGCGATCACAGGCCAGTTCTAAATATCTTTAAGGCAGTGTAGAATGCACCAGAATGTATGAACCTGTTCTTCTGCAGGTCATACATACAGGTGCATTGTAGTCCCAAGTCTGGCTCATGCAGACCAACTTTAACTTGGTCTGGCTGTTCTAACTGTTCTGCGCCTAGGTTTGGCGTCAAAGAATCAAAAATGTGTCTACTTCTATGAATGTGGTGCAACACGCCCCAGGTCTTTGGCGCACTAAAAAGTTTATTTGGCACATTACAAAGGCACTTATCGTGCAAAAGTTTAGAGTACACCTGAAAACTGGCGCAGCCCCGTTCATGCATGTCACCCTTTATATCTAGAAGACAGGTGGACACCATCAGAGCTCTAAGAGTGGTGCTATTATCAGAGGCACTTTTTAGACTCATTTGAACAAGCCAAACACAGATTGTTTCACACTTTCCATCCATTAAAAGGGGATTGCATAGTACTAAAATCCCCTCCCCTAGGTAATCCTGGCTATACACTCAAGACAAGGTGGGCATTTTGGCCAATATTGACAGAATAAGCCTCTCTTTTATATATAGCCAATCAACGTTTGGGTAAAAAGGGTTAGAGCATGTTAAATTTGAACATGTCCAATCTTTTATTTCCATAGGAGATGAGCCTTTCCCCATTAAAAAAGAAAACCATGCATACTTGTCCCAATCAAGCACACCTTTGTAGTGGAGTCAGATAAATAGCTGTTAGCCAAACAGGCCAACAGCCAGCTAATGTGTATGGCCACCTTAACATGGAAACATGTGTGTAGGGGTCCAAGGGCTCTGCCCTTTTTACTGTATAAGGTCCATATACACCAAACTGTGACTTTGACAATACAAACCTAATGTTTACATCTGTAGATAGAAATTATGTAACCAGAAGAAGTAGGTTTCTATGGTTGATACAAGGTACCTGTGTGTCACCAAGGTTACTAATCAATCATACTTCATGCATTCAGTTCCTTATTGTCAAGTTATGACTATTTAACAGAAAATAATATTGGAGTTAGATTCCCACTCATGTCTTCAATTAAGGGAGCCCCAGACATATAAAGGTTGCATATGTGCTCTTCTCTTCCTGGGTTCATTTACTTTTGTAAATGTAGAGATGCCAAAGTGAAGGGTCATTGGGAACAAATGAGGTCTGACTGCTCACCAAGTTTTTTTATTCAGGGCACCAATGATGGTCCCACCACAAGTAGTGCAGAAGAACAACCTAAATAATCACTTTATTTAAATAGAGGTTTCCATTAAGGGGTTTCCTATGTCTTTAAAACCCTTGTTTAGCTGCCTAGACTAGGAGCATCTTAGGCAGTTCCTTAGAACTATTTAAGGAAGCTGCTAACATCAGTAAATCAATTTACCAATGTCCACTTTCACAGCAGTGGTTGTGTGTAATTGTGGGTGAGATTTATACTAATGGTTCTTTTATATTTGAAAACTGTGTTTTTTTTCTTTTAATATCTAAAACATGGTTCTTTCAATGACCTGTTTGTTTCTCAAAGCAGTTTTTATAACTACAAAAGAGGTGAGAAAGGTCCTTTTCAAAGGCAGTTAATCCTCATTAGCATTACTTTATCTTCCAGGGCATGTATAATTTAAAATGCAAAAGTTATGTCTGGAGTCCTGTAGGAATTAAGTACACCCTTTAAGAGCCCCGGAGAAGAAACATTTTATTATTGAAAACTAAAGTGAAACCTACACGAAGGGGTCAAGCCTAGAAATAACGGCTTGAAAGGCTCTACTGCACAAAGATGAATACCATGTACCAGGAAACACCCTCTAGCGGGCATTTCTCCATATTGTGTAATTAGGAGCTGATAGATATGGCTCAGAAGAGAAGATCCTATATCTGATGGAAAAGTTAAAGAAAAATCTAGATATAAGGTGGTGAAACCTACATTTTTTCAGACTATGGACTGCAGTTGTTTGTTTTCCTTTTGCTTGTTTCTTTAAATGGACTAATTGGTTATATCAGAAACTGCTCAGTAATTTTTGCTTTGTACATATGTGACTGTATACACTGCATATAATTTGCATCTACTTTGCATGAGATCCAGACAGCATATCTCAATATTGACTGGCTGCTGTGATTGACTGTGACAATGACGGTCTTCCTGTCTGTCAGCTACGTAAGCCCAGAAAGAGCCTAGTATGGTTGGTGCAAATGGGGCTAATCCATGTCTTGTATTCTGTGTCTGCATAATGGTTTAAGTGCAGAATCTGTGCTTCTATATCAAAATCCACTATAGGGACAAGGCCTAAAGTTCACTTGTCTTTGCCTATCCCCCTGGTAAAAGTATATGGCTTGTAGTTTCTATGGTGTGAAGAAGCACTCTAGCTCTCTGGTTTGGCACTGTGTTGTCAGTAATCCCTGCTTGCACATGTGGGTAAAACTATGCTGGTTTCCTTGTACATTCTAAGGGACCATAAGGATATGGAATGTGTGGAACGTAGGATATGATATACAGTCCCATAAAACAGCCAGTTGTTCCCTAACAGTGGGCTGATAGGATGTTCTGAAACATGCAGTCCAGTTGTTCACTGGACTATAATTCCAGTTATACCATTAATGGTTAGACAAGGAATGTTGAAACTTGTTTGGTTAAAGGGTTATCTCACAACCAACATTTATTACCTATCCACAGAATAGGAAATTACTGCATGATTGCTGGGGGCAACCCATCAGACTCTACAGTGTCAGAGCTTGAATAGAGCCGTGGTCATGTATCTGCACTGCCACTTACAGAGAGGGGCTTTCACCTCTACAAAGCATCTAGAGACCTCTTGGAAAAGCGGCCCCATACTGATGCTTCTCTCTCATATAATGATGCCTCACCTCCACCGTCAGAAGCTCAAATTTATGTTACTGTAGGTAGGAGATCTCCAGTATGACTGCTTTCTTTTACTGAGACTGCCTGTTTCCAATGGAGGAGTTGCCAAAGGGAAACGTGCTGTATGCTGCTTCAGCACACCTCTCCCACCAGCACTCAGTCTGCCCCACAGCTCACCCTTAACAGTCTCATACAGCCCTGCACTAATCTCTGCTTTCTGACTTACATCAGTAGCGCTTTCTTACCCACAGGCCAGGATTGCTCATACTGTTGACACTAGCCTTACACATCATGCTTAAAGAAGTACTAACCTTTCATATGCTAGAGAGTATACGGGTAATATTCATTTTTTTTTTCTTTTTAGAATACAGAGGTTCACAGATCTGTGAAGTAATACAGTGATAAGGGATGTTTCTGTAGTACTGAAAAGCACCATAGTCCACTTCTCCACAGCATCTATACTACACAAAGACCCTATTTCTAATTGCCCCTCTTAGGCATTAGGCTTTTCTCACTCTGGTGTTGGTGGGTTCATTTGAGGTTACCATGATATTTTAAAAGGCATGAATAAACCTGAATGCAGAATTTAGATTGCTGTCAAAAATTAAAGGATCTCCAGCAGAACTCAAATGGAACCCAATAAAATCCATGAGCTTTGTACGTGACCATGATAGATTCAATATAGCACATGGCCACGAAGTGACTGAACAAAGCCAAGCTCGAACTGGCCCACAGGGTAGCAGGGGAAATCCCCGATGGGCCCCTGGGCATGGTGGATCACTGAAAATAGCAGGTCTGGACCTGGTTTTCTGAGAAAAAGACAGAGAAAGAGAGACAGAAAGCAGGAGGCATGTGAGGTATGTGTAGTTATGTTCAGTACCTGTAGAATAGGTCCCAAGAGCTACTTCCAATGGTGGGTCCCAAGAACTGACTTCACCGAACATAGCCCTACACTAATACAAATTTGTACAGACTCTGGTGCTGGGACTCCACTTTATGCAAGTAACCTTTTAAAGTTGTGTTTTTACTGTGACCATTGCCAAACTGTATTATTAGAAAAGTCACTGTCACAACCGTATGAATTAGAGAAAAACTTGTTAGAAGAACACCAGTTTCCCAGTACAGCAATAAACACATCTACATAACAAGAAATCTATGACATAGTCCTGGGTTCCGGCCACCACAACTCCTGGAGACATGTACACAGTAAAAACATGCTTCCATCTCAGTGTGACAACCCCTAACGTGATGATATGGCGTTGCCAACCATGGGGTATGTATTCACAAGAATGTAGGCATTTTTGTCTTTCGGGTGAAATTTATGGAAAGCAATAATATTTTATCCACAAGTTAGGCCATTTAAGTCGTAGCATGCACTGTTGATTTTCTCATCTCAAACAATTTAATGAAACAAAAGCAAAAAATAGTGGAGGGTATACACCATCAAAAATGTCAATGTCTCAATAGTGTCATGTGGCCTTGAGCATCAATTACAGCTTGACAATGACAAGTTAAAAAGTCGAATTATTGACTGCTGAGGCATGGCATCCCACGGTTCAGTTCTTGAAGGGTGCCCATCAGGTAATTGAGGCTCAGAGGTACAGAGTTACGAGCTTCTGCACGGCAGCTCAGCTGATCCCACAGATTTTCTAGGGAGTTCAGGTCTGGAGACAGCGAGGCCACTCCATTTGAGGTACCTTAGTCTCCAACAGCCATTCCTTAATGATGCGACCTTGATGAGCTGGAGATATTTTGTCCATGTAGATAAAATTAGTCCTGTACTGTTCATGCAGAGTCACATTGACTGGATTAATGTATTAATGTATTAACGTAGTAAAGGCTTGTCACTATCATTCACAAAGTGTAGGGCAGTTCCGTATTGACTAGACACACCTGCCCACACTGTAACACCACCACCACCACCAACAGTGGCTGAAACATAGTGCTCTTCTTGATGTCTCCAGCTTTGGCGGCCATCATTTCTGCTCAGAGTGAATAGATTTTCATCACTGAACCGCATTGAGGAGCACTGGTCCCTCGTCCAGCGTAGATGCTCCCTGGTCTATGAAAGATGATGATGCCTGTGCCTAGTGGTGTAGTCAGGTCATCTGGCACACGGATCATGCTGATGTAAATGGTATTGAATGGTCCATGACACTTGGGTGCCTCTCACCTCCCTAAAACGTGCCTGGAGTTGTGCGGCATTGTTTACACACACTGGTCATCAGTGTATGACGTTGTCAAAGGACGTCCACTTCCTTGCCTTTCTGTGACTCCTCCAGTCTCCCTGTAACTTTGCTACAATCTGCTGAAGACACTTTGTGACACTCTAGGCTCAGTGGCCACTTTCGTCTGGGAGCATCCTGCTTGAGACCTAACAAAGGTGAGGTACTGTAGATCAATTGTATGGTGTTGTCTTGGTCTCATGTTGTGAAAATGTGAACAGCATAATGAGGAGGACGGTTTAAATTCCAAATTAAAATTGATCCCCTAAATTTATTGGGAGTTTCATGGATCAAACACCTGTTGTGGATTTTGCCGTTAAGCTCCTTGTTAGAGATCAGCAAGTTGTGCAAAAAGTACTCAGACATTGAACATATTGGCATATGCATTCTAACATTGAGAGAGTCTTATTTATTTTATTTACATTTTTTTTTTTTTTAAATGTTATGTTCATCCGGAAATTTCAACCAAAAGCCAAATATGCCTAACTTTTTATGAGTAGCATGTAAGAATAGTTCCCTAGGGAGTCTGAAAAACATCCATGTCATACACATACTTCTGTATGTTTTTGCATGTAATGTCTTTGAGAAAGACATTATTTAGAAATAAATACATTGGGAACTTTCATTTTTTCTTATGAGAAAATGAGTAGAATTAGTATTTTTCAATTAGATTATGAGCTTTCATATGGGATGAAGGGTGGCTTTTAACTTTCCCACTAACTTAGGCAGCAAAATAGCAGTCTACAGAAGCACTCTTACTGTCAAAACCACAGAAACCTCAATGGATTTAACTAGAAATCAATGGAGTTTGCTGGTTATTGTTTGTATGTAACGATGTTTACAGCACAGCACCATGGCTTCAGTTATCATGTCAGTGTGAACAGAGCCTAACAATAATAAAAAGTTCTAAGCAGTGTCTGACTGGGGTGCCTATGGCCCACAGGTGGAGTTGATCCTAGAGGCCCACCAGTTGAGTTGTTTCTGGGACCACTGGTGCAGTTTATTTTGGGGGCCTACCTTTCAGCTACTGTAGTTGACTGTTCATGCCTCCTATACTCCGCCTCTTGCGTTTTGCCTCTCTTTTTCTGCTTCTCTGCCTTTCCCAAGAATGAATATGTAGCTAAAAAACTAAGGACGACATGTCCCAAAAGTGGCGTAACCATGCCAGTTTTAGGTGCATTAAATCAGTGTAAAGTGCGCCTGAAAGTCCGATACTTTCTAAAAGCTGGCATCATGTATATCTTAATGCGCCTAAAAAAAGCGCATTGCGTCAAAAAAGGTTCATCGCATCAAAAAAGGTACATTGAGCAACTCTCGGCGCATAGCATATCATTGGTAGTATATGTAATGTGCCTATCGTGGTGCATTGCCCGACAGAGGTGCATAACATATGTAATGCGCCTCAATAGGCGCACGACGCGATGGGGACGCACGGTGCACCATATTTAGGCGCATTAAAAAGTGTTGTGCCCGGAGTATAATGCGCCTAGTTTGGGTGTACGACATTTCATTTACAACAAGAATATGGCGTAAAAAGTGGTTTTGCCGCAAAATAGACCAAAAGACTGGCGTTGGCGAGTTGGGACATGTCGCCCTTAAGGTCTGCATTGCTCAGTGGCCCACCTGGGTTTTCCCTGTTTCCCTGTGGGCCAGTCCAAGCCTCGTTCTAAGGCACTGTTCAAAAATATGACTTTTCCATTAGGATTAGCTACTAGATCAGGATAAATGTTTTTGAATTTTAGCCATTTTAACTCTTTGCACATATTATGCAGCCTTTTATTATTATTCTGTATTTCCCAGATTTACCATTGGATCAAGTAATGTGGCTAAATCATTAGACATTTATTAGAAATCAAAAATCCAATGAGGGAAAATGCCCTTGAAGAATATAATGTTCTACACTCATTTTCAATCACGGTCAATAATAGGACAGTTTTTTATAATTAGACTTTATTGCCTTTGTGTGCCATTTTTGAAATGTGCGTATTAAATATTAATGTATTTGGACCCGGTGACATGTCAAACCTTGGCCAATGAAAAACCACAAAGAGTAAGGTTAAAGTGGTCAAAGGTTAAAATGTCGAATCAATCAGAATATAATAAGAAAGGAGGGGAGCTTTCATTGTTGTGATCATACTGATAGTTCTAATTTGTGAACAATTATGCTTTCAATCTAAGACATAAGATCCTATCGCTGAAAAGATATTAAAACAATTTATTTAGCTAATATCGGCAGTTTAAACATTAAGTCAGAGGGGGTCATAATGTGGCCACATTTGCCAAATACATACTCTATTCTTATATTGTTTCATTTTGTTCACAATTTACAAGGTTCTAATAGTTTTGATTTTGAATATTAGTTCAGTTGTATTTGTACTGCATTACTTATTGGACACATTACCATACATGTATTAGTTTTATTTTACACACTATTTATGTGGCTAAAATGGTTTACAAACACTCATATATTTAACTTGAGTATGCCTATTTGGTGGATGACACTGTGGCCATATCTGTCATTTACATAACAAATATCTGTATTTAGTTGTATTTATGTGCAGACTTCAAGGGGCATGAATATTTATATCTAATGTAGCCTACACACAGAATCTCACAAAAGTGAATACGCCCCTCACATTTTTGTAAATAAGACACTTTGATACAATGTAAAGCAGTCAGTGTACAACTTGTATAGCAGTGTAAATTTGGTGTGCCCTCAAAATAACTCAACATACAGCCATCAATGTGTAAAACGCTGGCAACAAAAGTTAGTTCACCCTTAAGTAAAAATGGACAAACTGTGCCCAAAGTGTAAATATTCTGCGTGGCCACCATTATTTCGCACCACTGCTTAACTCTCTTGTGTATGGAGTTCACTAGAACATCACAGGTTGCAGCCACTGGAATCTTCTTCCACTCCTCCATGTTGACATTACAGAGTTGGTGGATGTTAAGGACCTTGCACTCCCACACCTTCTGTTTGAGGATGCCTCACAGATGCTCAATAAGGTTTAGGTCTGGAGCCATGCTGGGCCAGTCCAGCACCTACACCCTCAATTTTTTTAGTAAGACAGTGGTCGTCTTGGAAGTGTGTTTGGGGTTGTTATCATGTTAGAATAATGCCCTGCTGCCCAGTTTCTGAAGGGAGGGGATCATGCTCTGCTTCAGTACGTCACTGGACATGTTGACGTTAATGATTCTCTCAATGAACTGTAACTCCTCACAGTCAGCAGCACTCATGCAGTCCCAAACCATGACACTCCCACCACCATACATGACTGTAGACAAGACACCCTTGTCTTTGTATTCCTCCCCTGGTTGCCGCCACACACGCTTGACACCATCTGAACCAAATGAGTTTATCTTGGTCTCATCAGACCACAGGACATGGTTTCAATAATCCATGTCCTTAGTGCTTGTCTCCAGCAAACTGTTTGCGGGCTTTCCTGTGCATCATCTTTAGAGGAGGCTTCCTTCTGGTAAGTCATGCAGACAGATTTGATACAGATATGGTCTGAGCACTGACAGGCTAACCTCCACCCTTGTAATCTCTGCAGCAATGCTGGTAGCACTCATCTCTGGATATGACTCTGAGCATGTGCACTCAACTTGTTTGGTTGACCATGGCCAGACCATTTCTCTGTGGAACCTGTCTTGTTAAACAGCTGTGTGGTCTTGGTCACCAAGCTGCACTCTGTTTCAGGGTGTTGGCAATCTTCTTATAGTCTAGGCCAGGCTTGGATTGACCCACAGAGGAATAGGGAAAAGCCCTAGTGGGCTCCTGAGCATGGTAGATCAGGAGATGATTTTTAACTGCATATATCCTCAGAAGTGGCAAAAAAACAGAGAAACACATGAAAAGCAAGAGGCAGAGTCATTTACAGTCATTTACAATAACTGTAGGGTGCACCTATAATAAACTCCATCGATGGGCCCAGAAACAGCTCAACTGGTGGGGCCCTAGAGTCAACTCCACCTGTGGGCCCTAGGCACAATGGTCTTACAAGTTACAATGGCCTCAGGATACAATATTTTTGATATACAATCGTCTTTCCTCAGACACTGTATGTTGAGTGTGGTTTAAAGGTGTAGTGTCCTAGACACTGATCCAACCAATTATCATAAACATTTTACTTGTAAAAGATCTGTATTAGTGAAGTACATGTAGTGATTGGTGGTCTAGTAGCACCTCTCTATAGTACAGTGCGATATTACATGTTCTGTACTGCTCTTTACATCTGCCACAATGAGCAGCTCCTTTGGGCATAAGGTGAGGAGCCCCATTTTTCTTTTTTTTCTGGTACATTGCGTATAAAGCTTCTATCCTCATTATAGAAAGTGATTTTCAGCTTCCAGCAGCTCTTTCTGGCTGCTAAGTGAAAGGACTTTATTATCTGGATTAGTTATGTGCTTCATTTTCTTCAATCTATATTTTGCATTATGTTAACTGACATTCTGGTGCCTTGAAATCAATTATCAGTTTTCCATAGACTTATGGTCTCAATATACAATGGTTTCAACATGCAATGGTCTTCCTGGAACCAATGAATAATGTTAAAGGACCATTATGTTATGAAGTTATGCCCAAGTTGTTGTACCACCATGTCCCTTTTACCATATTTTAAACCCCTCCTCCCTAGTTTATACCATACAAATTACACTTTTAAAAAAAATAAAGTGGATGGTGCCTTTTGTCAGGTCGTACAGTATATGGTGAATTGGCTGCCACATGACCGCTACTGAGACCTCGTTTTCTACAGAGATCTCAAAGCATCAGAGTCCTTCAGAGAGAGAGTTCTCTGTCTGTTTCTAACATCACTATATAAAACCTATATATGTTATATTTAACTCCCTTATGATATAATTTAATATATGTCTGACATCTATCTATAAAATATCAGTCTGCCAGGGTATTCATTCAAAATATTTTCTATAGTGATTCTAAGTTTAAAAAGCATACTGTGAGAGGACTGATGTTGCACATTGTATTGTTTGTTCCTTTTTGGAGTGCTGTGGTCATTGTAGGCTTTTCTAGTGAATTTTAGTGCTAGAGCCAGAGGCTGTATCTGCTAGCATCCACTTCTTTTTTGCTGTGTCATTACTTCTGGAATAATCCTGGTTCTGCTGCCCTCTTGGTAAATCTATCTATCTATCTATCTATCTATCTATCTATCTATCTATCTATCTATCTATCTATCTATCTATCTATCTATAGTAGGGAAAATAATTATGTTTATACACTGCCGATTTTGCAAGTTTTCCCACCTACAAAGAATGGAGAGGTCTGTAATTTTCTATCATAGGTGTACTTCAATTGTTAGAGACAGAAAATCACATTGTATGATTTTTAAATAATTAATTTCCACTTTATTGCATGACATAAGTATTTGTACAATAGAAAAACAGAACTTAATATTTGGTACATAAACCTTTGTCTCCAATTACAGAGCTCAGAGGTTTCCGGTAGTTTTTGACTACACACTGCACACACTGAAGCAGGGATTTTGTCCCACTCCTCCATTCAGATCTTCACCAGATCTTTCGGGTTTTGGGGCTGTCACTGGGCTACATTCCCAATCTGCTTGCTTATTGTCCTGTAGCCCATCCCAGCCTTTTTCAGGTCTACAATTTTAGATGAGTTTGTGGACAGGTGTTTTTTATTCAAGTACCAAGTTCAAACAGGTGCAATTAATACAGGTACTGAGTGCAGAGTAGGACTGACCGGTCTGTTAGAGCCAGAATTCTTGCTGGTTGGGAGGTGATCAAATACTTACTTCATGCAATTAAATGCAAATTAATTATTTAAAAATCATAGTGTAATTTTCTGTATATTTTTTAGATTCTGTCTCTCACAGTTGAAGTGTACTTATGATAAAATTTACAGACCTCTCCATGCTTTGTAGAAAACTTTCAAGATCGAAAGTATCAAATCAAATACTTTATTTTAACTCAAATTTAACCTGTCGTGTACAACTTCCCTGATAGGAACTAGAGGTTATCAATAAAATCCACAGCAATTATATAGGGGCGGGAGGACAAGACAGTGGAATTCATTCAATATTCCAATGCAACACTATATACCTCTATCTATCTATCCATCTATCTCGTATCTATTAATCCTTCTATGTGCTATTTAGCTATCTATTTAACTGTATATTTTCCCATCTTCTCCTTATCTGTCTGATAACTATCTATGTATAAGTTGTGATTGGACGGACTAAATATTATATAAAAACCACCAACATGTTAATACTCAAGGTACTAGCACACTATACAGAAGACAGACTTGAGAAGCTGGCAAAGGATGAAAATCCATAAAGTAAACCTGCATCATGCTTATTACTCGTTACAAATACTAAACCTCCAGGGATCATGTTATTTATTTAAAGATGGTAAGCAAAGCAAATTTGACTGTGGCGGCTACAATTGTAAGCCATCCGTACTTGTCTTCCTGTTAATGGTAAAACATCAGAACATTACTAATGAATGACTTCGGCGCACTGACCATCATTTGTCATCATTAGCTCTTGGGCCAAGCTTACCACTTCATAAAGCCCAACTGTTATATGGAGGAGGATAGTGGTCAAGGTGCTGAGACGCAACAGTCTGTCGCCATGGCAACTGTCAATCATTTCATCTATCTCCTCAATACGTGTAATAAAATTGCACCGTTGTGGCTTTATGATATTGTTAGTATTTGATGCCTCTTATTTGCCATGTCTATAGGCACTTATGAGGCTTAGCCCTATTTACATCAACTTGTGCTTGTTGGTTTTCATTTCCTTGGCAATAAGAATGGGATTTGTCAGGACGAGTATGCATCAGCGCTTCTTAAAGCTAATCTTAGACCATAAACATACATACGCTTCCCAACTTAAAGCAAAGACAAGGCTGTAAAGAGAAAACTCTGTGATCTCAGCATTCCTGCTCAAATTATTCTCTCTGCTCAGGAGCATGAGGACAGAATGAGGCTTTGTGTTACCATATGTGATTAAAGTTAAAGACGCAAATAAATGGACTAAAACACATTTATGGGAAACCTGCTCTCCTGAGTAAGTTTGTCAATCAAAGGCCAGTGCGTCCGTGGAGCGAGCTTTATCTTACACTCATGTAATATGGGAGAAGAGATTTACTATTTGAGATTGAATGCTGGATGTGGCTGTATAATGAAGCTGGGTTACAAAGAATAAACAAAAGAAATGGGACCATCTGTTCCCTGACCCTATAGCAGTTTTTTTCCTCCAACAATCATTAGAAATGTATAAAGGAAACTGAGCCAGGAACATTATGTCCACAAACCTCTCAATATTTTAAGATGTTCAATCTAGGGTGATCAAGTAGGCACTGAGTTGCCGTGTATATAGCTGGGCCTGGGGCACATAATAAATACATAATAAAGCTATAAATATATAGAATTCTACGGTGACCACTACATTGCAATAGATCCCGATTTCAAAAGTTGTACAAAATTAATATGTGTGTAATGACTTGACTTATTATATATTCAAGCTTGTTACATATTTGAGTTGAATAGTGTAGCTTTCGCAATGGCTGCCCCTTGGCAATAATGTTTGTAATGTAGCATTTGTTTGGAGTCATCAGTTATACTGTGAATATAAAATAAACAGGTATTGGAGATTTTTTTTTTTTCTTTTTTCAGTAAAAGACCACAAGAACATAGGCAGCTAGATAAAGGATAGTCTTTTATTAGGTTTTTGTTTTTACCTTTTTTTTCCTTTTATACTTGAGCTTTAAGAAAAAGGCTAAAAGGAAAAAATATTTCAAATCCCAATTATACAGATATGTATTTTTTAAGTAATCACATTGTTCCTCGCAGTTAGAGAAACATCATGTAAAAACATGATTGTTTAATATTAAAAAACTATAACTAATATAGTCTATATAGTGTAAATCTATATAAAGGATGAGAGTTAGTAGTTTTAGGGTTAATGGAGGGGTCAGTAGATTGATTAGGGTCATGGTTATATATTGATACTGATTTAGCAAAAGGGTAATAATGTTTTGAACTTCTGCGTAACTAAAAATATGCTAAATAGTTTATATTTATGAATGAGAGAGCCAAGATTGTCTATAAAATGATGGTAGTCTGACATTTAAAGCTGTAGTGGATGGTGAGATATGGAGCCTGGAAGTCAAAAGTTCAAAACATTGTTACCCTTTTGCTCTTCAGTGTATTTGCACCAATCAACCATAACATTATTAAATTGCTGACAGATGAAAAACATTGATTATCTTTTTACAATTTCTTCTTTTAGGGAGTGAAGTACAAAAAATAGGCAAGCTTAAGCCCATATCTACACGGCATTGATTTTTTGTTGGATTTTTAATCAGATACAATATTTAAAATACCCAAAAAAACGACTGTAACCAGTGACACATGAACTCAATAGAAATCCCAAGCTGTAGTCAACACAGCACGGATTTTCTATTGTCGGATTTCTAAGCCGCCGGTTTATAGAATATGTCCTCTAATCTGCCGTATTACTGTAGATTCTAGTACAGTTCTATGTTCTGGGCCAGATAAAATCCAAAAACTGACCACGGTTTTTGCTGCAAATCCACGATACGGTGATGTTAAAATACATTTGGGTTTCTGATGGCTTTTTGACATTGCCATGTAGACATAGTCTAAAAGGACTGACCACCTCCTATAAAAATCATAGTAACAACTCTTGGGCCTCAATCACTGCTGCAGCCACTGATTAGCTACAGCGGTAATTTATATCAGTGAAGAACTGTGACTGGTGATGTAAAGTAGTGGCATGCGATCATTTTAGCCAATCTGCTGCTGCAGTTGTGATGTCACCATTTGGAAATTACAGAATGTCAACAGAAGAGCGGGGAGTTGTGGTGCTGGGACTGAAGGGGGGGGGGGGTGTAAGTTGTTATTGTTTTTATATTTTACTGAGGCCCCAAGAGTTGTTGCTATGATTTCTATAGAATGTGGACAACCCTTTTAAAGATCAGAGTGATGCTGACAAGGTACAAATTGTAATGGCTAAATGGGTGAGATCATCTCCAAAATGGCCATTGTTGTTGGTTGTTCCCAATACATAGCGGTTAGTTCCTTCTGGTCCAAGGAAGGAAAGTGGACAAGGAAGGAAAGCTGGTGAACTGGCAACAAAGTTATCTGCACCCAAGGCTTATTGATGTTGATGGGGAGCAATGGTTACCCCATCTAATCTGATTACACAGAAGAACTACTGTAACACAAATTGCTTAAACAGTTAAAGAGGATTTCTCGCTACAATAATTAGTTTTCAACAGGTAGGGAAAGGTAATTTAAGACTACTACCAAATACATTGCTTTGTTGATTTTTCTTTGGTCTTTTATCTCCTCTTAGAGCACACAAGTTTCTCTAGTTGCAACCATCTCTCTCTCTGCTCTCTCTCATTGCTCTAAGCTTCTGTCACTCACTCAGTCCATCCATGGTGAATCCTCTCCTGCAGAGACTTATCTCTAGCAAAAGTAAACACTCTTTAGAGCCCTGTAGCCTGTGTACTACACTTAATAAATCTCTTGCATTTATTTTCAGTGTAATATTAATAGCCAGGAACAGGAAAAACTGGTGTCAGTAACTGCTATAGACCCACCCACAGCCTGAACAGCATGTGTGATTCTAAAGCTGACTGTGAAACTGAGTGGTGAGAAAATCCCTTTAATGCTGGCTACAATTAAAAGGTATCAGAAGACAGAAAATTGCAGCTTGCTGAGTATGGGGCTTTGTAGCTGCAGACTATTCAGAGTCCCAATACTGACCACTGTCCATTGCCTAAAGCATCTGCAATAGGTAAATGAGCATTGAACTAGGCCATAAAGCAATGTAAGAAGATTAACTCTTCTGCTTCTTGAGAAGAAATGGTATGATGGCGCAATATAGGGCGGGGGCAAGCCAGCAAAGGCAGAGTGCCATAAGCAGACCTCTTCTTGGAATAGATGGGCGATAGCATTGAGGTGGAGGTTATTTTGACACAGACCACCTACCTAAAACATTGTTCGGGACCAGTATAACCCTTGATGGCAGCGATAATTCATAATGGCATTGGCCTTACTTAGTAAGATAATGCACCGTGCAACACTGCAAAAAAAATGTTCAGGAATGGTATAGCAAACATGACAAAAAGTTCAGGGGGTTGACTTGGCCTTCATTTGTCTCAGATTTCATCTTTAAGAGGTCAGAAAATTTATCTTGATTTATCTTGATTTATCTTGCAACTTATATAGTTGCGTAGTTTGTAAGGCCAAAAAAAAGACATCCATCCGATTAAGCCATTTATGCTTCAGTGTTCTTCTATATGTACACTGCAGGATAAATGGCTTAACTGCGTAACTATTTAAGTCAGTATTGGGACAATTTATATAGAAGTAGGCAAAAAAAATGAGGTGGAAGCCAATTCTCCTCCCCTTAGGGTAAAAAGAAACACTCTTTCCAAGCTCTATATTGTCTTCTGAAAATGCTTTAGAGCTTGGAATGAAGAAGCCTCAGGTAGATGGGCCCAGTTGGCCAAGTCCAGCTTCTTAATGGTGAAAAAGGGACCCATATAGATGACATAATGAGGGGTCATTCTGCCATTCCCTCCTACAAACCAAGGGAAAAAGACCAGCAAACAGGTGTCAGGACCTCCTATTTCAAAATCAAGCATAAATGATTTGTGGAGATTCCATTCTAATTTTGATTTTTATGTCCCGATATTTATGGACTTTGGAAGCAGGTCTTATTTTTTGACTACATATAAATGACTAACAGAATTAACCAACATTGGGGCAAATGTATTAATACTGTCTAACACTCAAGCTGTGTAAATTTAAATTAAACAATTGAGAAACGCTACAAATTGATTACAGTGGTTCATGCTATAATATGAATTTGGCACATTATTCGGCATATTCTGTTTAGTGCAAATTGTGTCAGAATTCTGGAGCAATTGTCGCAGTAAGTCTGTCCTAATGCTTTCCCATATGCAAAAGAAAATCGAAAGCAATGATCACCAACAGAAGGAAAATCTTTGGAAATATTCACAGAGCACTTAAAAAAATCCTTCATATTTTTCCACATAGTTCTTAAGTCAGATTTTCACCACTTCCTCAAGATACTCACTGAAAAACACTCATGTGTTTTGGCAATGTGCTTTATGACTAGGGAACATTGCTATGTCAAAACAATCTCCCATAGGGCATGCACTGTACAATGTAGTTAGCATGGAATAAAACCAGACCCATGTCTTTATCTAATTAGCATGGGAACTTTCCAGGCATTCACTTTCAGGCAGATCTATGACCCCATCACAAGCCAAGGAGTATGAGAGAAGAGGACAGATCACCTTAAGGAATGTGACATTGCCAGAAATTTGTTATGGGCTGTTCATATTAAGTATATGGCTTGAGATAAACCAGAGTTGGTTTAACTTTGCAGACAAACATATACCAGTGATGTATTCATGTGATATTTAGAAAGTGACAGTCATGTGCATGGTTATGTTAAAGTCCTTTAAAATATGGGCCAAGTCACACAAGAATTATTGGGTATTTTTTGATTGGTCAGCTAAGCCACTGACAGACCCCTTGGGGCCCATGATCCTGTCTCCTTTTAATTTCCTTCCCTTCAGCAGAATATAAGACAATTACTTTACTAAGGTCATACAAAATGGTCACAATAGGCAAGAGGGGTTACAAGATAGTCGTTAAGACTAGTCACTTTGATGTGTTTTCCATCAAGTAAACCAGGGTAATCTCAGACAACTAGACAAAATATATGCATATCATCTGATTCATTGCAGTCATCCAACGTGGTACAAGTCGACCCGAATATAAGCCGAGGCACATGATTTTGTCACAAAAAACTGGGAAAACTTATTGACTCAAGTATAAGCCTAGGGTGGGAAATGCAGCGGCTACTGGTAAATTTAAAAAATAAAAATGGATACCAATAAAATTACATAGGCAGGTATAGGCAGTTTAATGTCCCCCATAGGCAGGTATAGGCAGTTTAATGTCCCCCATAGGCAGGTATAAGCAGGTAAATGTCCCCCATAGGCAGGTATAAGCAGGTTTATGTTTCCCATATGCAGTTATAGTGCTGGGACACACTTTTCTTTCGGCCTTTCTGATCGGCACCAATCTTTAGTTCGCAAGTGATGTGGTGTCAGGGCTGCACAAAAGCTGGGTGCTTGAAACCAGGACAATTTGGAAAAAATGGAGGTCCAAATTAACTGGAAATGTTAAACAATGATACTTTTTATTCACTACATTGAAGGTAAATATTAAATTGTTTTGAGTTTTGACTGCTGGGACCCTAGTGCTTTGATAGATGACAAGAAGGCAGATCGCATACTAGACCACTGGTCCATTGAAATCCCCCTTGCAGCAGTTAGAGGGGGGGGTGGGGACAAGGATAATTGGGGCCCTTCTCTGTCCAGTGGATAGCTAATGTTTCAGGTTGGAATACCACTTTAATAATTGTGTTAAAATAATCACTGTTCTCATAATTTAAATTAATCTGACGTCAACTCAAGGCAAGCCTTGGCAAATAGGAATAAATAAAGTTTTTAGGCAGTCACAGCTTACCATTCAAAAGGACATAACTAACATATAATACTTTATTCTTAAGATTGAAATCAAGTGGTGCATTTCAGACAGAATCATTCAGTCCTTATTCATAAGAATGAATTTTTACCATCTGAATCGTTAAAGTCAACTAGGTTTTTTATCTTGGCAAATCCCAAACCGCCTGATTTAGCTCTATATTTGTCAAACTGTGAGTAAAAGAGACAGCATCACTTTATTGCTCAAGAGACTGACTCTACTTCTCAAAGACCCACATACACCTGAAGCTGACCCTGATCAGAGAAGTCCTATAATGACAATTTACACATAAGCACTGAGTCTTCAAGTTACAATGGTCCTTCAAGTTATATGTCCTGTGGTGCTCTTTATATGTACTATTTTCTTTTTTTCTGTTACATTGTGTAGGAGTACATAACCCAAAGACGTTCTTTATCTCAAAATAGAAAGTGTTTTCCAGCTTCCTGCAGCTTTTTCTGACCGTTACATGTAAGGTGGTGCTTCATATGTATTAGTTATCTACTTAGCTTCAGTTTGCATTATGTTCTGTGACATTTTGGAGGCTTTGGAATCAATTACCAGTTTTCCATAGAGTTATGGTTTAAACCTAAAATGGTCCCAACATACAATGGAACCAATTAATATTGTATTTGAAAGGGCCACAGTATTTTACAATAACTGCTATATGTATACACCAATAAAATAGCAGTAGTGTCTCCTGAAATAGAAATCATCATGGTTCATAAGCAAAACACAACCTATATCCATTTTTAGAGTTCCTTATAACTTTTATAACTGATAAAGAGGGAGTCCGTCTGTACAAAGTTCTTGAACAGTCCACACAACTCCCAATTTTCCAACACCTCCTCCATTATAGCTATTCGGCAAAGTTACATTGACTAATCATTGCTGGACCCTTTACTCTCAAGCAAACGTCCATTTGATACTTCCTCCTCATTTTAATTTTAAAAGACTAATATTCCTTGATTGAGTGGGCTTCCTCATCAATTACTTGTCCTCCCCTTCTCATCTTGTCAGGCATCCAATCCGCCCCTGCTTTTGCTAGACCTGCAACAGATACATGTTCACATCTGGCAGATTGAAATATCCTATAACAATTACCTCATTCTTCATTGCCATCATACTGACTTCCTCTATTAACACCCTGTCCAATACTTCTTCTCATTCCGGAGGTCTGTGATTTAATGTTTTCATATTTACTCCAAAAGCAATATCACTCTACTGCTCCAACATGATGTTACTATTGTAGGAAGAGGACTTTGTGCTTTTTAAATTGTGGCTTCATTTTTGTTTCTACTTGCGCAATTCGGTTCTTCAGTACTTCTGAACACTGTTGTCCATCACAGCGTAGTACAGATCTTTCTATGTGGGTTATATTATATTTTGAATGAAATATTGACTATAACCTTATGACTACTTCATACAAAAATAATTTGGGAACATTATAAAAAGTAGGGCTATGGTTTGTGGTATTGTTTTGGATAATTAAAGGGGTTAATTAATAATACTGCTGCTATAAAACAGCACATTCTAACGTTTGTACTCAGGCGTGTTACAGAACAGATGCTGTCGGCGGTGTTCTTGTTGTTCTGTTTCCTTTCTGCTCCTTGCAGTCCCCTTCCCATCCCTGCAGCCACTGATTACCTGCAGCAGTCATTGATTTTGCCTGAATTTACAAATTTTAGATGAAGGGATCCAAGTGGTGATCAATGATAGAACATAAGCAATATCCACTACTTGTGGAGCATATGAAAGGACTAGGCTTCTCTTTACGAGAGCATGAAGAACCAGTGTGGTGGTCACCTCTGTGATCAGTCTTGTTCCTAATCCAACATTTAGACATTGCATAAAAAGTTTAGTGCTACCATAGATCACATATAGTGCTCCGTCAACTAACAATATTAATTGGATGACCATTGTATGTTGAAACCTTGTATTGTAGGCTGAGTCCAGAACTCTATGGAAAACTGGTCATTGGTTCCAAAGCCGCAAATTGCCACACAACATAATGCAAAATGAACACGAAAGAAAGTTAAGCAGATAACTAATAGAGATAAAGCAAGTTCTTGCATATACCCGGCAAATCGAGCTGCTGGAAATCACTTTCTATTTCAAGGATTGTAGCTTCTCTGGGTCATGTATTTTATATATAATGTACCAGAAAAAAACAAACTAGGGCTACCCCCTAGCACACTAATGAAAATCGTTATGAATGGTCTAACATGACACTTGGATGCCTCTGACTTCCCTTAAATGTGCTTGGAGTTGTGTGGCATTCATCATCCGCTTCCACAGGGCATTGATTACAATGAAGCGGTCATCAATGTGTGATGGAGCCAAAGGACATCCACTTCTTTGTCTTTCTGTGACTTTTCCAGCCTCTCTGTATCTCTGTTGCAACCTGCTGATGACACTCTGTGACACTGTAAACTCAGTGGCTACTTCCGTCTGAGAGCATCCTGCTTGAAACCTCGGAAAGATGAGGTACTGTTGATCAATTGTAAAGTGTTGTCTTGGTCTCATGATGTCAAAATGTGAATAGCATGATGAGGAGGACTGTTTTAAATTCCAATTCAAATTATTCCCCTAAATTTGTTGGGCGATTCAGGGATCAAATACCTGCTGTGAATTTTGCCATTAAAGGGGTTGTCTCACTACAAGGATTGCTTTTTATGTTAAAGATCTCGCAAAAACTAGTCACTTTGCAATATATGTCCATTAACAGTGTCCTACCTATTCCTAGATATCCCCTCTTTTATGGGCTGCATCAGCTCCTCAGGTTGCTATAGCTCAGACCTGTTTGATCTAGTCTAATAGGCTGCCAGCACTTGTTGCTATAGCTACAGACCTGGCTTCTACTGCAGTCTAGTGGAAGCCAATAAACACGCCCTTGAATTCTAAGTGAAATCAAGAAAACAGGACTGAGGTGAGATGAATCAATGTATTGAGACAACCCCTTTAAGCTCCTTGTTACAGATCAGCAAGAAGTAATGAAACATTGAAGAGTTGGATGTGTGCATTCTAAAGTTAAGAGCCGGTCTCAGTTCATTTAAAACAATTTAAAGAAATGTTAAGTTCATCATGAAATTTCAACCAAAAGCCAAATATTCCTAACTTTTAGTAGTGTGTGTGTGTGTGTGTGTATATATGTCTGGTAACTTAAAGGGGTTGTCTCGCTACAAAGAATAGCTTTCAAATTGTAGGGAACACAAAATAAAGACATTTTCCAAATATATTGTTTTGTTCATCTGTTTTCCTTAAGGAGATACAAGTGTATTTATGACCTCCCTGGCTATTTCAGTTCCCTCAGTAACTGACCTGTGTATATCTCTCCCCCCTGCTGTTTGTTCTATGTGATAGCAGTGAGTGACATCATCACACAGGACCTTAAAGAACGGTGTGTACATGATGAATTTTTCCGTGTCGTACTGTTGTATTTTTGCTGTGGATTTCCACATTGTGTATGGCAGATTTTGGATGTAGATTAGCCTCATTCAATATACTTAAACTGTGATCTATCTACCTAACACACTCTTAGGTGCAATCGGCATGCATGAGTGATATGTCATTTATTAAATGGTGAACTGTCACCTGGATTCCTACTAGAAATAATAAGATGTGAATCCCAGGTAAAAATACATGAGGTTTTTAGTATGAAATACAAGCAGATTCTGCATCAAAATTCATGTAAAAATGTATTGTGTAAAAAGTAACAGCTGGAAAATTACAAAAGCCATATGTGAATTTCTGAGCTTCTGCTGGTGTTCAGGGCAGAACTGAGGAAAGAGAAGAAGTGGGGAGGAAAAGGGAGTGGATAGCCCATAGACCATGGAACACTAGTGCATTATGTGTAATTATTTGAGATGATGAAGCTTACATGCCTCCCAAAGATGCTATCGGTTCATCCCCTGCATTAGAAAACCTGGTCAATATAAAGCTGTGCCCTCTAAATCAGAGTTATTTATATCCTTAAAGGGGTTGTATCATTACATTAAATTGTCTTCAGAATAAGGGGACAGTGAAAACAAGCAACTTTGCAATTGGATGCCATTAGCAAAGCTGTCTTGTTTTCACTGTCTCCCTTATCTTTGTTTTCTGTAAACACTGTTCCCCAGTGCCGGTCAGATTCCACCTCCTTTCATTTCATTCTGTCTAGCCCATGGTCGTATTCACGGGAGCGTGCATTCCTGCCTCTCTCACTCAGAATAAGGGGCTGGCAACATTTAATTCTGCACAGCCAGCAGCTGCACAGTAACACTGCAGCTGCTTCTACAATCAGAAAACAGCAGAATTGTGCTTGGTGCCTAATGCTGCTGTGTGTAAATATAGAAGGGAGATAGATCTGTGCTGCTCTGGGTGAGTTCATAGAAGACTGGATTCAACTGTAACAAACCTCCAGCTGTGAGAGAAGGACAGATCTGTGCTCTGAGTTCATAGGAGACTGTCTAGACTGAATGCAGGCCTTGATGCAATTGTTTGGACTATCATGAAGTGATACTTTTTAAACATTTTTTTCCAATAAAGCTTAGATACTTTTTAAATTAGCTGCAGTTACTTTTCGCTGGAAATTGTTGTTTAAGAATGCAGGCCTGTGGTATGTAAACAAACAGCTCTTACAAAATAAGACTGCATTGGGAGAGGAACGACACAGTGTCACATGGACTCAGACAGAGAGAAGGGGAAGAGCCGGGATGTGCTATCCTCTCCCACTGATCTCGAACAAACACACTGACTTGAGACCGAGCATGAACAGTGAAGGGGGGTGATGTCATCCCCCTTCAGTTAAGAAACACCCAGTAGGGACGGGGAGAAACGCACCTGAATTTGAAGAGCTGAGAAACTGAAAGTAGAATGAAACAGACGAACTGATGAAACGATAAATCCCCTTTAAATGGCGTAGTGTAAGATTTCTAATAATACTTCATTATTAAACAACACTTTCTCACACTCTTGGAAAACAATGAAGATTTCATGAAATGGAAACTCTTTTGCTTTGTTTTTCTCCTAATGTCTTGCTTTTCTCTGTTTGTCTTGGATGTTTTGCATGTGTGGGAAAGTATAAAATTTAAGTGATTGAGAAATCCAAATAGCTTTTAAATCAAAAAATAAAAAGAACTTGGTGAGGTTAGAGAGAGGGCGAGAGCTTTCATTTCACACATTTCCTTCATTTTTTTTAATTTGGGGAGAAAGGAGTCTTTAGACAAAATGTAATTAAAAAACTAAATCTTGCTTGATCTGACCATTTTCAAGTGACACCTCAAAACAGCCTTATGGGTCCACTGAGATCAAACATGGCTGTCATCTGTACTCTGCATCCACTGCCACGGTGCTTGTTTCACATTGATGGATCTTATTACATGATCTTCATTGAATCCTCAATATCTGATGGTTACTACTTTTATACAGGCCACATAATTCAGGCCTGATGTTTTCACATAACTAGCTAGTGCTTATGTTTCCAAACCTGAGAAGAAGAATCTAAAGATTTTTCACTTTTAGCAGATATCTAATAAGAAAGGGATACTGTTGGAAGTAAAGATGATGGCAGTAAAATGTGCACAAGCCTATGCTGCAGCACAATATCTAACTGGGATTAAAATACACTTCTACTTACTGCTAAGCAGCAATGGACCTACTGTTGTTTACAGGCAGTCCCCGGGTTACAAACGGGATAGGGACTGTAGGTTTGTTCTTAAGTTGAATTTTTATGTCAGTTTATTTATTTAATGTAGCTCCAGCACAAAAGTGTTTTTTTTTTTTTTTAGTTTCAGTGCAGGGAAGGGTTTTTACATTTGTTTTGCTGTCTGTGTCCCTGTTAAGAAGATTTCCCCTCATGTGCTGCTGTGGTATGCTGGGACTTGTTGTTCCACAGATACTACCTGCTGTGGAACATGGAACTACAAGTGCCAGCCTGTCCCACAAGTCTCTGTTTGTAGCTAGGGGGCAGAAAACTTTATAGAATAGAAGATGCATGTGGCTGTGCCTATATATCCTGTAATATTAGTGTAATGTTTTCAAAGACTTTATTACAGCAAGATGCAAGACTTGCAAAAATACAGCCTGTCCATGAAGCACTTAAAATAGAGAGTGGATCCTTGGGGATCACGGATGACAGTTACCTGCCCAGCCGTGACTAGGTACATAAGGGGAGACAAAGTCCAGACAGGGTAGCCAGGAAACCAGCAGACTTAGCAGGACACTGGATAGACAGAGGCACAGACATCTAGATCCAGCAGACACAGGAATAGAAGGTAGGCAGGGGTCCAGACCAGGCAGGAACATGGATCAGGAAAATGGATGACCAGAGACACAGTGCACGGCTAAATAGTTCCACCAGAGAGCAGGTTAACCGTTATGGAGAACACTGAATAGACACCGCACAGCAGCCCCCAGGGTCAAAAGCCTTGCAGATCATGACAATAAGAAATGTTGAAAGGTATAATATGTAATAGAATTGTTATATAATGATGGGAGGCGTAGTGTTCTATGTATAGAGTCCAACAGAATTGTATTATAAATCATGTCCGGTGGTCCAGTCATGTTAGCAGGAGTAGTGTTCCACATATAGAGTATAAAAGAATTGTATTTTGGGCATCTCCCATGGTTGGGTCATGGTGGGAGGTGTAATTTTTTATGCATACAGTATTATAGAATTGTCTGCCCCTCACCTTCTGTCTCTTTCCTCCTTCCTTGTAGATTGTAGGCCTTCGTGGGCAGGGCCCTCTCTCCCTCTGTACCTGTTGTTAGTCACAGATTGGCACTATTGTAATTGTTTGACTTATGTTATGTATGTAACCCCCTGAATGTACAGCGCCCTGGAATCAATGGCACTATAAAATAAATAATAATAATATTGTATATTATATCCAGTGGTCGGGTCATGTTGAGAGGTATAGTGTTCAATGTATAGCGTATAATGGCATTGTATTAGGATTATATGCAGTCTGTAAGTCATGTTGGGAGGTGTCGGGTTCTACAGAGTATAATAGAATTTAATTATGATCATGTCCAGTGGTTAGTTCATGTTGGGAGGTGTAGTGTTGTACCTATAGAGTATAATAGAATTGTACACTGCTCAAAAAAAATAAAGAAAACACTTAAACAACGCAATGTAACTCCAAGTCAATCACACTTCTGTGAAATCAACCCGTCCAGTTATGAATCAGCACTGACTGTGAATCAATTTTTCCTGCTGTTGTGGAAATAAAACAGACAACAGGTAGACATGATAGACAATTATCAAGACAACCCCTATAAAGGAGTGGTTCTGCAGGTGGTGACCACAGACCATTTTTGTTTTTGTTTTTTTCAACCTTTTTTGCTGTTGTTTTGGCCACTTTTGCATTTTGTCACTGTCATAGCATAAGTTACTGTCTACAACTCACAGAGGTTAGTGCAAGTAGTGGAGCTCATCCAGGATGGCACATCAATGCAAGCTGTGGCAAGAAGGTTAGCTGTGTCCGTCAGCACAGTGTCCAGAGCATGGAGCAGATACAAAGAAACAGGCCATATACCAGGAGATTTGAAGGGGGCTATAAGAGCTCAATAACTCAGCAGCAGGACTGCTACCTCCTCCTTTGTGCAGGGAGGAACAGGAGGAACAGTGCCAGAGACCTGCAAAATGACCTCCAGCAGGCCACTAATATCCATTTTTCTGCTCAAACAGTCAGAAACAGACTGCATGAGGGAGGTATGAGGGCCCAACTTCCACAAGTCGATGTTGTGCTTAAAGCCCAACACTGTGCAGGGCAATTGGCATTTGCCAGAGAAAACCAAGATTGGCAGAATCGACATTGGTGCCCAGTGCTGTTCACTGGCTGAAGTGTGTCAGCAGTTCCTGCATGATGAAGGCATTGATGCTATGGACTGGCTGCCCACTCCCCAGACCTGAATCCAATCGAACACATCTGGGACATCATGTCTTATTCCATCCACTAACGCCACGTTGCACCACAGACTTTCCAGGAGTTGACTGATGCTAGGTCTAGGAGGAGATCCTTCAGGAGAACATCAAAACATAATGGAAACCGAACATGTTTGATATTGCTGGATTCGCATCAACCTGTAAAATACAGATAACACATCAAATTTACTGAAGATTGAACGGCGTAAAAGTAAAACCCCTACAAACATGGCTCAAGTACGTTTTTTTCACAATTTGTCCCACTTGGAATTTTTTTGCGGATTCCCAGTATATTCTATAGTACAATGAATAAAGCCAATAGAAAGTCCATCTTGTTCAGCAAAATAAAAGCCCTCATATGTGTATGTAGGTGGAAAACTAAAAAAAGTTATGGCTCTGGGAAGGCGAGGAGGAAAAAACGAACGTGTCAACAAAAAAAAGCAAGGTCCTTAAGGGGTTAAAGAGAGGCTGAATTATATGGTTATGTAATCGGCAAAGGCTTTAACTCATGCTGCTTTTGCTATGTCATTTAAAACAGACAGTATTTATTTTCATACAGTCTTCTTGTATGATGGAGGTAGCTCTCTCTTGGGTGCATTCCCTGTATGCACCTATACCTTCTTGAAGCACATGTCCTGTTCAGCAGGGTCATCTGCATTTTTTTCTCTGATGCCAGTCCCAGCTCAGTGGACATGCTTAGGATGCAGTCTCCTATCAACCAGCTATTCAGGCGTATTTTCTCTGTGCTTTTTCGCTTGCTGACAGTCTTCACATTCTGTTATTCTCTTCAGTCTGTCTTTTTTTCTTTCAGAATTCTATCTGTCTTTTCTTTCTCTCTCTATCTCAGATTCTGTGAGTATTCCCCTTACTAAGTAAGGCCCATTGAAAATAGCCTTTTCCTGCTCCTGCTTCACTGCCGGCTAGTGTGAAGGCAACCTATTTATGCTAGAACATCCAACTAACACTAACTTGCAGCAACTACTTTACTACCAGAACTGAATTGCCAAACGTGGCAGGCTCCTTTTTATGTCTGTAGACCTTCCCTTCATCTTCCTAGGGTTCCCCGGCACACTGATTGGCTGTACGCTGAATTCGTTATTGGTGATTAAAGCATTGGTATCCCAATTAAAAGTGCATTGTCTTTATCATAGATAAAGACCACTAGCAGGGTGGTTCACACCCTACAAATAAAGTGGATGCCAACATGTTGAACTACACATTACTGTGTGACTAAAACATTATAAAAGAGTTATCTGCATATACTTGAAAACAGCCAACCCCTAATGATTGACAGTATGAGTGTCTGTGCATCAATATTTTGTACCTATTCGTCTTTCCTGACATAACACTGTGGCTTCTCTGCATCCTGCTAGGGATTGGTCTTTTAACCTGCTCTTGTGTAATGTATGGCTGGAATTCTCCTGCCATTTCATCTTCTCTGGTTTACTGGATCAGATGAGGCTGTTTCTATGCCTCCAGTTGCCTTAAACAACTTTCTGGACTATTAGCTGACCATACACATATATTAAACTTGATTGTATGGGAGTAGTTGGTTGTTAGCCCTTTATAATGAAGAATTTCACTTTGTGGCTGGTTCCTGGCTATATCGGTAGCTGAGCAATTGTATCTTGCATTCAGTCCTGTTTTAGTTACTTATCTGTTCAGTTATTAGAGCCCTTTCTGTCTTAATCCTTTGTTGTTTCTGTTTTGAGCTGTTTGGGTAGGACCAGCATAGTAAAGGACATTGGTAGGGATGTTATCAAGGGTAGATTAGGGCCCATGGTGTTTGGTGTTGGGGTCAGCACTGGGGACCGTGTTAGAGAGAGTTGGTTGTTGGGCTCAGTTGTTTTTTGGTCTCTTGCGGCTGGATTACATTCATTTGTCCTTCCATCTCCATTCATGCCTTTTTCATCATCCACCTTGCTATCCATCGAGTAAGGCCTTATATTTATTTTTGGATACACTTCATATTACTTGCATCCGACTGCTGGTTGACTTCATTTCTGTTATAAATTTTGTTGTCCTCAATGCAAACCTGTATTGTTAAACCTTGTATGAGTAATAACAGCTTTTTTTTCTGCATTATAATAATGTTCAGTGGCTGGGTCATGTTGGGAGATAGAAGTTCTAGAAGATAAAAAAGTTCACTATAGTCTCGTCCAGTGATCACATCATATTGGGACCAAAGAAGAGTAAGCTTTGTTAGTTAACCTCTTACCAACATATGACGTATGAGTAAGTCAGAGTACCGGTAAGGGGCTCAGCTGCCGGGTGCTAGCTGCTAATTGCAGCTAACACTCGGCGGTTACAGCGCAGGCATCTAAATCAATGAGAGAGGGTGCCGCGCACTGTTTTTAACTTCGATCGGGACATCATCGGCGAGATTGCTGTAAAAGGCTTCCATCGCTTCCTGCGGCAGGAAGTGGGGAAACCACCATATTGGTACAACCTAATGCATTGTCTATACAATGCATTAGGCTATATAAATTATCACAACCCCTATTGGTGAAGCACCCTAGGGGGGACTCAAAGTATAAATCTAAAAAAAACAACAATATTTTAAAGTATAAAAAACATTAAAAATTCAAATCAGCCCCCTTTCACCATTTTGCAAATAAAAAAAATAGTCCGACCTATTAAAGTATAACATCATTTATCCTGTTCACTAAACACCATAGAAGAAAGAAAATTCCAAATTGTGTTTTTTTGGGGGTAATTTCATGTCCCCTTAAATGTGGAATAAATTTGATCACAAAAGTCACATGTATTCCAAACTGGTAGAAATAAAAAGTGCACTTTAGCCCACAAAAAATGCCACCTCACTCACGTTAATACAAAAAGTTTTTGGTCGCAGAAAATGGCGCCGCTCAAATTTAAAAAATTGAAAATGTTTGGAACTTTTTTACGGTATCAAAACATAGTGTGCATGTTTGGTATTGGCGGATGCGTATCAACCTGTAGAATAGAGATACATCATTTTTACCGAAGATTGAACGCTGTAAAAGAAAAACACCAGCAAACATGGCAGGTGGAAAGGGAAAAACGCACGGAAAAAAAAAAATAGGCCTCGGCATTAAGGGGTCCATAATCTGACCTTCCTCAGGCAGTCAGAATAAATGAAAAAGGCAGCATTGTAGTGAGTAGCTAGCATTATGACAAGTGACATTTCTGTATGATTTACATTTGGAATCTGTCAATTAACTAAATATCTCCAGAAATGTTTGCCATTACTGTTGCACTTGAAATTCATGTCAAAGTCACATTTGATTTGTAACCAAGTGCTTTGATTTGGGTCAAACTAAATACATTTTTATTGATCTTTTCCTGCATCAAAATAGACCATAACCCTAAATGGGGGTTAAGGTTTTATACTGGTTTTGGATGATTTAATTGCCCATTTCCCGATGCATCTAATTCCATGGCACGATTGCTCTAATGTCAAAACTACAATTGAGTTACCTGACATTGAACTGTAAGTGATGTCGGACTGACAGCACAGGGAATGGCTAAGTTAACCTACTCAAAATTAGTAAAAAAAAACAAAAAAAAAACAACACAAAAACCCAGTAAGGATTAGAGCTGGTTTTAGGGTTATGATTATTGTGCAAAAAGTCGTCTTTGGGATATCCCAAACCCAAGATATTTTCGCAAGTTTGGTTGAATGAGTGTCGGAACAGGGACAGATTCAAAGAACATTATTAGCCTTGCACATTTGGTTCCTTTTTGAATTTCCTGAATGGCAAGAACATAGTCTAATTTTATTATTTTTACACATTTAAATTACACTATTAAAAAATATTGTTTATTTTACATAGGAGTCATAATGGATGTGATAAGTCTATTTTGCAGTGGATCCTGAAGGATTACATTTGATTTATGAGTCAGTTGGGTTTCAATTTATTTGCACTGGACAGGAAACAAAGTCTGTTTTGAAAGTGTGGGTTATTTGCTTAAGTAAATCAATTTTCAAGTATCCTAATTAAAGGGGTTGTATCATTTCATTAAATGGTCTTCAGAATAAGGGGACAGTGAAAACAAGCAACTTTGCAATTGGATGTCATTAGCAAAGCTGTCTTGTTTTCACTGTCTCCCTTATCTTCTGTTTCTGTAAACACAGTTTCCCAGTGCTGGTCAGATTGTCCGATTCCTCCTTCTTTCATGTCATTGGCTGACAGCTCTACTAATTTACGTTCTGTCTGGAGCGAGCATTCCTGCCTCTCCCACTCAGAATAAGGGACCGGGAGCATTTCACTCTGCACAGCCAACAGAAACACAATAACACTGCAGGGCTTTTGCAATCAGAAAACAGCAGAATTGTGCCTCGGTGCCTAAACATAGGAGCATTAGGCTGCCTCTCTCACTCAGAATAAGGGATCGGGAGCATTTCACTCTGCATGGACAGCAGAAACACAGAGGCACTGCACCTGCTTCTACAATCAGAAAACAACAGAATTGTGTGTCGGTCCCTAATGTGTGTAAACGTAGAACGAAGATCTGTGCTGCTCTGGAGTTTATAGAAGACTGGATTCAATTGTAACAAACCTCCAGCTGTGAGAGGAGAAGAGATCAGTGCTCTGAGTTCATACACTCTCTAGACTGAATGCAGGCCTGTGGTATGTAAACATACAGCTCTTACAAAATAAGACTGCATAGGGAGAGACACAGTGATAGGTGAACTCAGACAGAGAGATGGGGAGCTAGAGCGAGCATGAACAGTGAAGGGGGTATGATGTCATCCCCCTTCAGTTAAGAAACACCCAGCTGGGAGGGGAAGAAACGCCCCTGGATTTGTAGAGCTGAGACGCTGAGTGCACAATGAAACACACGAACTGATGAAGCGATACATCCCCTTTAAGTTTATATAGGGTGTCACACATTCAGGATCCGCATTAATTAGCCAGAGCCAAGAGGGGTTACTAAAATTATCTCTCACTTTTTGTGCAATATACTTTTATAGCCCATTGATTAAAATGGACACCATGTGTAGGTTCACTTTTCCTATGGTGGCACTGCAGGGAAGTTGGACATTTTCTACCAGGTTCTCCTCAAAACAAAAGCTAATTGATTTCAGGTTCGAGCAACGGGCACCTTGTTATCAGCTTTTTGTCGAAACCCCTTTCTAACAAGGGATTGTCTACAATATCTGTGTAAATTGTTTGTTACTTGAAGCCAGGATTCCAGTTTTAAGCTTTCCAATAACTTTGGACTCGCTCACACTCCAATGTAAGTTAATAGGAAGCAGCTTTAAAAGAAACGGATTGAGCAAGCATGATATACTGTCCAGGGTTGTTAGCAAGCTGTGTCTTCGATGAGACACACAACTGTCCTAGTGTTAAGCATGTAAAGAAAAAATAAGAAAATTATCCATTATTAACTTCTAATAATTCATATACCTGTCCCAACAACCCATTCAACCAGTGGTTTATAAATTGTATGTATCTCCACACCACCACATCTGCATACTTCGTGTCTGTGCTCTGGCACCATGACGAGAATCCCCGTTCTAGAATCTTACTTTTTAAATTGACCTTTTTCATATAAAAAAAAGAATTTAAGTTATTGGCTCATACATCCCGCTGCTTATGGCTGTATCTGCCAGACTGTGGTTTCCTTTCATGAGCAGATAGTGCAGTGTCAACAGATACGCTATAGTGACATTTCTCTCTCTCTCTCAATTACATGTAGGCTTTTCACTGCCAGCGCAAAATACATATTGTGCTTCTGCAAGATTCATTGTACTGAGGTCAGCTGGAACTTATTGTCCCTGCTGCTTTGGAACAAGACAAAACTGACATCTGTAAGATTTGCTGTTAAATAATACAAAGCAGGGCATGTACAGAGTAATACAGAGTAATAAAGAAGAAAAGAAAATGCTGTATTAGTGGGGGGTTTGGAAGAAAATACATGGAAAGATATCGACTATACACCATGTTGGGTTTGATCTGCAGGTCCGGGCCATAGTCCTAAACTAGATTTTCACACTACACCTTCTCTACTTACAGGGATACGCTGAGAAAGTACATTGTATGTATGAACAATTGTATGATAAGTAATAAATAATGAATTCAGTAATTACAGTTCTAGACCTAACAACAATGACAGCTCGGATTTATATATGTTAATTAATTCTTGTAACAAGTTACAGTATAAGTATGTATGTATTAGTAGTATCATATGTAGTGTTGCTGTCTATTACTATTTGGCATGTCACATGTAATGTCTTGGATAGATTTGAATACAGGAAAAAGAGGCCTCATCAAGGCTCTATGCTGTTAACTTGTCTCCTCCCACTGGCTATAGCAATATTAAGAAACTATATGGTGTTGAGTGGATTATTTGGGCCCTATAACAGTAGTTTAAGATTATGGTAGTATTCTGTAGGCCCTGAATGATACTGTTTTGTGCACTTTATGGTGTTATTCTTTTGACAGTACTGTATAAGCATTGTTATTTGGGCACTACCAGGGGCACCATCAAAGCAGGATTAGCGGTACTATTGTCAGGAGCCCTGAACAAATTTAAAGGGGTTTTCTCACCACCGTGATTAGCTTTTAATGTTTAGGGAAAGATCAATGAAGACTTTTACCAAATGCATTGCTGTTGTGATTTTGCTTTGAGATTGTATCGCCTCTTAGAGTGCACAGGTTTCTCTTGGTTACCCACCACCTCTCTCTGCTCTCTTATGTCTCATTTCTCCGAACTACCGTCCAACCCTGATGAGTCACTCCATGCGGAGTCGTCTCTCCAGTCTTATGGCAGAGCTGATATGTCAATCACTGCTGTGAAACCACGTACAGGCTGACCCGGAAGTTTTCTTCAGAAGCTGCCTGCGACTGCCTGCTAATATGGTGCAAAATGAGAACTGGTAGATACTGTGGCTATTTTATCTCTTGAAATTACTTATGGCAGCCAGTGACACTATATGATCATATTGGGAGTTTACTATGTAGAAGTAGAACATATGCATCATATGATGCTGTTACTTTCATTATGAAACTATATAGCACAGTTTGTTACATTACCATATACTATTTCTCATAGAGCTTGTTTATTTTGAGTAGCTGGAGGTCTGTTGCTTTTACAAAAAACTCTTTATCTGGATTGCATTTCTTACTTTCAGTGGATCTGGATAAAAAGATGTTGTGATGGTTTCAATATTTCACTTACAGAATCTATAATAATCAGTATGACAAAGGCTTAAAGGGATTGTCTCGCTACAATGATTGGGTTTTAATTAAAAGATCTTTAAAAACAAGCAGCTTTGCAATATATGTTCATTACAAATGTCCTACTGATTTTGAGTTATCCCTGGTAGTAGTAGTGCATCAGCTTCTGAAATCACTATAGCAGCCAACCTGTTGATTTTTATCTCACTGGCTGTCAGTGCTGGTGATTCATCAGCTTCTCAATACAGGTCAGAGCACAGAGCCCCTCCCCCACAGTATGCACAATATGCTTCTGTAGGGAATGGAGGGGGAGGGCTCTGGCTTCTATGTCTGTGTAGCTGTGCTGCCTGGATTAACCCTGTGTGTGCCTGCTCCCTCCTGCTCTCCACACAGATTGAGGAGAGCAGAGGTGAAGCTGATCTGTGGTCAGTAGGATGTGACAGCAGTGAAGTGTGTTACTATAATCATGATGTGTCTGTGGAGCTTTGACTATACTAATAGAACAGATTAGGGGGGCACGTGAACGGTTCAGATTATAGTAACATACTTCACAGCTGCCCTGTGTCTGTTCTGACAGGATTTGTTTGTTGTTGCTTAAGATGTCCATGGAGATTTGTATGCTAAGCAGGGGGTATAGGAACACTTGCATCCCCCCTGCTCTGCTATTAGCATACATAGTTTCATGGACCTCTCCACACTCATAGATTAGCCCTCTTCCTGCTGTCTACTGACTCTGTGGAGAGGAGTAGCAAGAGCTCAGCCACAGCAGCACAGTGCAGTTGATGCAACAGTGAGAAGCCTGCAGTAGACCTAGGCAGTCACACACAGGGTTAACTGTGGCAGCAAACCCCCTCGTCCTCCCCCTGCTGTATAGAAGTTACTGCAGTTGGAGGAGAACTGTCTGTGTGCTGAGGGGAAGGGGGAGGAGAAGAGGCAGATAATAAGCACGCCCCTGAATTCAAAAAATCCTATGCTGCCAGACACACTGAAGTAGGCTGAAAGCCTGTAGTGAGACAACTCCTTTAACTTGTCTGCTTACTTTAACTCAGGAGTCAGGACACATTCCGCTACCTAGATTTTTTTCACTTTTTAATTGAAATGTGTAAAATAAATAGTGTTACTTAAATAGGCCCCTGTTCAGACCAACTTGATTTTTAGACATCACTTACCCTGATTTTTTTATTAATTTTTTTGGTGCTAGCCCTAATCCTTACTCTAACTCTTAGGGCATATTCATGCAGCATTTTTTATGTTTATCTTGGTGTGTATTTCTTGCTGAAATACTCTCCAAGAATAAGCATCAATAATCTAATACACTGCTCCTTGACTGCCATGTAAATTCAGTTTCGTTGTTCAAGTGATGCTGATTTTGCTCAAGTATTTTTCAGTGCCGATAAGTACTAAGGTATAGATTGTTTCCTTGTTTAGATCCTGCGGCGAAAATAAACCTTTGTGAACATCCCCTTATTTGGAGTTATAATAAACTTGACATGTAACAACATGTAAAGAAACCCGAGGTTCTGGGGTATTTCTGGTCCAGCGCCCCTGCTTGACCAACATCAGTTTGGTTCACCTTAATCCCTTCATTTTGTTAATCGGAAGTGACCTCAAACTAGAAGTGATGCCAAACCTATAGTGACGCAGAGCCATAAGTTTATGTGTAAACACCTTTAAAAAAAAATTGAATAAACCTGTAACCCCAACATAGGGCTAGGGCCAATTTTGGGTAATTTTTGCTGAAATTCACTTTAGGCCCATGCAAATCAAATCGCTAAGATTTAGGTCAAATTTGACTTCCACCTGGATCTGAAGCACAACACTAGAAATAAATAAAGGTGAATAAAACAGTAATAAAGGAGCACATACCTTACATTTCTTCATAGCCAGACACTCAAACAGGGGGAGATAAAGTCCAGCACAAAATTACGAAGCAAGCTGCTAAAGCTGGCCCTAGACACAAATAATGGGACCAATACAACAGCTAACAAGCTTCAGCCAAATATCTGAACATCTCTGATAACAAAATCTGTTCCATCAGTCAGAAAAATGTATTGGATATGCTTCAAGATTCTTCACGGTCACTGATCTCTATTGCTTCTCTCCCAGTGTTTAATGATAATTGACCGACAATGTCTTATGCCGGAAAATCCTTCTTATCATAGCGCAATATCTTACATGTATGTTGTCTAAGGGACAACATATTAGATAAATAGCTTAATACTCATATTTTTGGGTGGAGGAAGGGTATCTGAGGGGCACATTTTCGTGACTGTCTAGAGTACAAAAACTTAAAATGAAATGCAGGATTTCTTTAAGATTAAAAAAGAATATTCTACTTTTCATGGGATAATTAAAGCAGAAGAATAAAAAAAAGTAAAAAAAAAAAAGTGTGGTTTTAAATTGGGAAGATTACTACAAATCATATATGTTACTAAAAGGCTTCATCTCTCTAAGAAATAAAATGGATTCTGCGCTTGACGCTGGAAGGCTGTGCATAAATCCATCTCTCCCTTGCTGTGAACCAAGAGATCTTGGTGTGGTGCCAATCTCATCTTTCTGTGCCCCAGGTACCAAATGACACTAGAAACTCTTTTTGGCAGAGATTTATGTACGATCATTTATCAAGGGGAAGACAGTAGACCAGTCACTAACATCTACCTTTCGTAATTGCGTAATATCACAGAACAGCTCAATGGAAGAATAAAATGATAACTGTGTCAATAAGGTCAGAGATAAATACGTTCTGCAGGGAAAATTGTATCTATTAAAAAAGATAGCTAACAAAATATAGAGATTGTTTTTGGCATACACAGGACACTGATAAACAGCACCATATGTGAATTCAAACTCCTAACCAGGCAAGCAACGTTGTGTGGAATCTATAGCTCTACAAACATGAGTGTTTTTCATTTATTTCATTTTTTGCTGTCATGCCATTTATTAATTCATGTATTTTATTCTATGTAGATCAATTTCATAATAGATCCTAAAAGCGTTCCGGAATCGGTCATTTAAAACAAAGCTTTAAATTAGCACAAAGGTCAATGCTAACATTCTGTCTGGATGAAGCCGCCACTAGAGGGGGCCTAGGAGCAGGGGTAGACATACCAAATAGTATATGCAACCTGTGCAGCTGCAGAGGAGCCCAGCTAGTTAAGGGATACTCTGATATTTTAGAAGTAGATACAGAGCATCTTACTGTGTATTAGTTTGTATATAAAGAATTGAGCTAATGAATTTCATAGATGACAATTACTGGTGGATGGTAGGAGAGAAATAGTGTGAATGTTCTGTAATTCTGAAGATGCTCGGTTACTGGAGAGCAAGTGGCCCATATGCTCTCTTTGAATGGGGGCCCTTTGTTATTTATGTCTGCCCCTGCTTAGGAGCCTATTGCATTCTGTTGTATTAAAGGGGTTGTCTCCCTACATAGATTCATGTTTATACAGTCCTTTTTTCTTGGTTTCACTTTGAATTCAGGGGCATGTTTACTGGCTTCTACTAGGCTTCAGTAGAAGCCAGGTCTGCAGCTATAGCGACCAGCACTGGCAGCCTATCGGGAGAGATCAAACAGGTCTGTAGCTATAGCAGCCAAAGGAGCCGATGCAGCCCATATAAAAGGGAAAATCTCAGAATAAGTAGGACACTGTTAATGGACACATATTGCAAAGTGACTTGTTTTGCAAGATCTTTAACATAAAAAGCAATCCTTGTAGTGAGACCACCCCTTTAAGCTTAATGTATGAAAAATATGTAGCTAATTATAGAATAACCCAATGGCTATAGATGAGTCATGGAAGCATGGTACAACAGCCAAGGGCTATTGGGGATAGAGCAGGCTGACATGTTGTGTTGGAGATTTCCTGCTAACAGACCTATGAGTCACTTGATTCACATGCATTATGTTAGTGTTGAAAATTCTTCTGTTCTTAACCAAAAATTTCAGATTGATTATGTTGCCCAAAAGTGATGTCCCGTTCCTTCTATAGAATATAGCTACAACACCCAAGCTGCATCTTCATAAAACCTTCTTTTGCTGCTGGTTCATAGACACATAGGGTGACATGTTTGAAGTGTGCTGTATGCACAATTAGGTAGCTACCACTAGTCCGGGTATTAAGCAGCATCTGAATGGTATGCATCATGTACATGTAATAGCATTTAATGTCTTCAGGGAAACCATAATTAAAACTGATTGGGATCAATAAAAGTGATCATTTTATTGAATTTTACATTTAAAATATCTTGAAAACCTTTGCAATAAAGTAGAGTAAATATGTCTATTAATTCAAATCACATTTATTAACACAATTATTTCTAAGGTTTAATATATATAGTTCTTTATCTGGCATTCATTAATCCAGGAAGTCTGATAATTCACCACTTGTCTCCCATGTGGGTGGTACTTTGGCTCAGGGGTTAGCACTGTTCAGATCCCACCAAGGACAACACTTACATGAAGTTTGTATGTTTTGCATGTGTGCGTGGGTTTCCTCTCGGTACTCTGGTCTTCATACAATCTAAAAACCTACCCAGACGTTAATCTGAAATTTAGATTGGTCATGTTTGGGGACTAAGTAAATGATGACAATCTCTGTACAGCATTGTGGAACATGACAGCGACATATAAATAAAAGGTAGAAAATAAAGCAGAAAAAAACATTAAATACATTTCTGTTGATTTAAAGACGTAAGTATTAGTAGAATTTATTGTGGGCTCATTTCATAACATTTTACTTTTCTTTCCCGTGTGTGTTGTATAGTTTTCTTTGACCAGCTGCTAATCCACAATGTCTAATACTCTGGCACTTGTCATGTATCATTGTCGCCAGATTAAATGCATTTTACTATCAATCTATGTAAATATACACTGCATACAACCACAAAGTTATGTTTCTTGTCCTACAAAAGAATGTATAACTACAAATGTTCATAAATTATAGTAACATAAGTTTCTGTTTGACTTTTTCCCCAGCAAGTTTCTTTGGTAAGCAATACTTGATGTGAATATGATGAGATCATGGTTCAGGCGGTGTAGCTACGGACAGGTAAGTGAACGTTCCTAAAATCTAAATCCTGTTCCATCTGTAAATTATTTAGCATTTCATAAAAGTCCTTATTAGCTAAAATCAGAAATAAATGAAAATGTAGCAAAAGTAAGGTACAGTTTTTTATCCTGACAACAAAAATCATATTTGTAGATTTTGAAGATTGAAGTCTCTTTCAAATTAGTGAGTTTTATTTTATTTATGGTAGACATTCCTATTCTCCAATTGTATTAAATTGCTGCAAAGGTTGCTTGAGCTGGGTTACCTTGGGCCCACCAGGCAAAATTATTTTGAGGTCCCCAACCTGCCCTCTTCCCCTCTAAAAATTGGTACAGAACACATTATTTTAGTTCCAAATGTGGTTGACCTTTGCTTAGACTTTGGGACTCTGTGTAATTAGAGGGTAAACCCACTGGGGGATCTTCTGAATTCATTTTCTTAAGAAACAAAAGCATCAGAGGCCCACCAAGAACTACAATAGTTGCAACTAAGAACAACCATACCGCCACCAAACTTTGGGTGCTGTAAACTGTGGCATCCATCTAATATATAGAAGCTCCCTTTAGGCATTCAGCATTGCTGAGAACATTCCTGATGGTAGCGAACTCCAGACAGCAATTGAGGGTGTTCCTCCCATGTGTCCTCTTCAGCTGGATGCAAGGCACAGAACACCAGGAAAATCCTGGTTCTGGGATCTGTAGCAGGTACACTCAGCATTCTCTAGCTTAACCTTTTAAATATAAATGACTACATTGGATTTAAAAAAGCAGTGATATCTAAGATTCCAGAAAGGGAAATGCAGAAAATTAAATTAAAAATAGAATTACAAGCCCAAATTTCCTATACACTTTTAATACATATTTACCCCATATATACACTAAGCAACCTGCAGACCTTAAACACCCTCCCACCCTCCCCTCCCAATCCCAACAAATACCATCCTGCAAATTTAATTTAATGGAGAATTAATTTCTGAATAACACAACAACATTGTAATTTCCTAATTCTTTTTTTTTTCTCCTTCTTCTTCCACTCCGCATTCAACTGTGAAAAAAGTCTTTTAAAACTCTGAACAGCAGTAAAACTTGAATGAATTTTTGACCCATTATTGCATAGCGGGTGCGCTTTCCAACTTCTATAGACTGCCAAGTTCTCCCCACCTAATATTTTCACTTTAATTGTGCCACTTGAGAAATTTACGTGCCTCAAAATATGGCATGAATCTTACGCTTATTGCAGTATCATTAGCAGCAACATTTAAGCAACATCTGTGTGCTATAGAACTAATTGAACTAGCAGAAGTGGCAGCTGTAAATCCGCAGGAAGATGGCAGTTTGCACCCAGCACTGCTGAGTTAGCTAGTAACTGTCAGCCTGTTCGTACAATCTGCTCTCCAGCGCTGTGGTGCAGGCTTACAATGTCCAAAAAAATACAGCAAGTAGGCTAATGATCCTATTAACCACTTTGCCGCACCAATTTGGCTGGTCTTCCAGATTCCTTGTTGAATTTCATTATATAATTCTCCGTCCCAGCTCAAGGTTCAAGAAAAGCCGTGTCTGGTCTTAAACTCTTTACCTGACCTGAGTAAAACTTGTTTGTGTCAACTAACTCAGCATTGATTTTTTTTCTTATTTAATATATTTTCCAATCCTTCCCTCTAAAAATATTATCACACATGCCAAGGTGAAAAACAACTTCCAGTCTGACCGGAGCGTCTGCATCTGAAGAAATGACATTTTATTACAGAAGACATCGCTTTACTGATAATCAATAAATGAAAATACAATGTTTCGTCTGTTTAGGTAGAAGCATCAGACTTTCCATCTGAGCACTAACTCTTAGTTGACCAAGAAGGGAAGAAATGTTCAGTGAATTCAATTGCAAAGTAGATTAAGACTGTGCCTATGAATGGATGGATAGATGATTAATAGGAGAGAAATGGATAGACGAACAGACAGCAGAGCTGAAATGGTTATTTCACAGTTTTTCAGAGTATTTTGAGAGCTCTGCAGCAAATAGCTTGTGATATAACCATGATTTTGGCTGATAGATAGACATGAAGTAGATGCATAGACAGATGTGAGATTTAGAAAGATGTATAATATAGGTAGGTAAGTTGATAGTCAGCACAACTGGAATGGTCATTGAATTTTTTTGGTGTGTATTGTGAGAGCTCTGGCAAATTGTGATATTCAATGATTTAGTCTAAAATATAAGGAGATGTATAGACAGATAAATATGTAGAAAGAGGTGAAATGAATGCGTGAACAGATGTGAGACATTTAGACAGATGTGTGCCACCTAGATTTATGTCCGCATTGACCTGTGACAGAGGTCTTATGTTCGCGGGCACCCAACCTCATATTTATTATAGGGAGTGCCACCTACCGTGTTTCCCCGATAGTAAGACACCCCCGATAGTAAGACGTAGCAGGGAGTTTAGGGACGTCGACTAATGTAAGACGTACCCCGAAAGTAAGACGTAGTAAACTGTACGTTGTCTGCGCTCGGGCGCCGACAGGGACGCTTCAGCTATATGCGGCTCCTCAGGGAGCGCATATAGCTGAATGCCGAGTACAGCGCACAGTGTCCGGGCGCTGCGCTGGCCCGGGCACTGTCCGCGATTCCTTCACCTATATGCGACTCCTCCGGAGCGCATATAGGTGAAGGGATACCACTGCGGGGCAGAGAGCGAACGCTCCGTGCTCCGCAGTGGCCTCCGGGCGACCGCAGACTCGCGACTGTCCGAAGCTCCCGGCACAGGCAGCGTGTGTCATCACGCTGCGTGCGCGGCCTGATGATGTCACCCGCCTGTGCCGGCAAGAAGATAGAGCAGAGCCGAGAGCGCGGGAGACAGAGCAGCGGGGATCCAGGTAAGTGATTGTTTGTTTTTTTATTTTGATATTATTGCCTATAGCCTGCCTATACCTGCCTTATACCTGCCCTATACCTGCCCTATACCTGCCTACAGCTGCCTATACCTGCCTTATACCTGCCTACAGCCGGCCCTATACCCTGCCCTATACCTGCCTATGGGGCCATATACCTGCCTATAATCTGCTTATGGGGGACATATACCTGCCTATTACCTGTGTATGGGGCCATATACCTGCCAATATAAGACATACCCCGAAAGTAAGACATAGTGGGACTTTTGGGGGTAAAAAGAATGTATGACGCTGTCTTACTTTCGGGGAAACACGGTATTTTTCACTGATAGCCATACAGCAGCAGACCTAAATTGGTAATTTATCTGTTTGGATTAGCTAATAAAATTAGCACCGCTACCTCTGTGGCGGATAGGCAGATAGGTGGATAGGCAGCTAGGTGGATAGGCAGCTAGGTGGATAGCCAGATAGGCGGATAGGCAGATAGGCGGATAGGCAGATAGGTGGATAGGCAGATAGGTGGATAGAAAGATATGAATGAAATTGTCAAAAAAAAATATTTTATAATTTCTGTTCTTTCAAAAAAAACAATAGCAGATTTATTAATCAAAATGCCCCAGAATTCTGCCTCAAGTTAAGACCCACTTTTAGTATACATGCCATGTGCCATTTGTGCGCCTCACTTCATGTGGGGATGAGGCTTAAAATGAAAGGCGATGACCTAAAATGCAACCTAATGTTTCAAAATTGTGGAACAAAGACTTGGTCTTTCCACACTTTTTTTTTTTTTTTTAAGTTAATTAGAACTTGTTTCTTGGTACACAGTACTGTAGTGCCAGTAAATTTGCTTACATGTAGATGCATACGTTATTTTTCACTGCTGCCTCTGGGCCATGTGACTTGCTCTCTGAGTTGCTGAAATGGACTGTGTAGTTGTGTAACTGGAAGCAAATCTCTCTATGCATTCATATGGGAGGTTCAGACTCTGTCTCATGGGAATGCATAGAGAAGCGGACTTCCCGTCAGCATCAGAAGTTCTGTATTTTTCAGCTAATCAGAGAGCAGATAATATGACCTAACAAAGCAAGTAGCATCAGCCAGAAATCCTGTTTACAGTTGCGGGTAAGTACTGGCACTACGGTGTACCTAAAGGCACTTTCTTATGAACTAAGGGGGAAGAAAAAAAAGGGGAGTGGTCCTTTAACATTCAGTATGGACTACCGTCATAAACTTAACACATTTAGTCTAATTCTAAACTGTCTAAATGTAAGTCCATATTAACAGTTCTGCTGTGAGTTGGTGGACATAATCTAATACTAATTCTTAACTGGGTCCCTAATGAGGAACAATCTAAGGGCAGGAGTAAAAAAGTAATAATTACACTGTTGTCTTTTGGGGTTTTAACTTCTTTTTGTGTTACATATTGTAGAAAAGGAGGAAGGTCCAAAGGATCCAAAATGCTGAAGCTAGTTTCTCCACAATGTATCTGAATAGAGACTATAAAATATATATTTTTTTAGGTTTGATATAAATATTAAAGGGGTTGTCTCACTACAAGGATTGTTTTTTATGTTAAAGATCTTGCAAAAACAAGTCACTTTGAAATATGTGTCCATTAACAGTGTCCATCAGCTCCTCAGGTCGTACTATCTACAGTCCTGTTTAATCTATCCTGATAGGCTGCCAGCACTGGTTGCTATAGCTACAGACCTGGCTTCTACTGCAACCTAGTGGAAGCCAGTAAACACGCCCCTGAATTCAAAGTGAAACCAAGAAAACAGGACTGAGTTGAGATGAAGCAGTGTAGTGAGACAACCCCTTTAAAGATGGTTTTCTTAAAAACACATCCTCTTTGTTGTAAAAATGAAGTTGGCCTGGTATTCTTCTAATCATCACAGGTTTAGTTCAGAAACACAAGGTGGTCAATGATATCACTTGGGGAAGCTACATCCAGCCGTACATTTTCCCTGCAGTGTCCCATCAGGGGAAAAATAGTATTGCACAAGTTATTTAAATGAATGGCAGAATATACAGTATAATGCATAGATGGGGATATGTCTATCTCTTTATAAGTAGCTCTGAGGTGCGTGCACACTTTAATATTCATGGTATATACTGGAGAAAATGCTTAAAGCCCCTCATTGAAAGCTGTATTTGTTACAAGGATGTGTTTGAATACATCTATGATAACATAAAAATTGAAAACAAAATGTTGGGATTTTAAGGACTACATGATGGCTTCACAGTGTAAAGAAACAGTTATTGTTATGCCTAGATTATACATACACATCTTCCATCCAAAGTCACTAAAATCTATTTTATGCTGATGTAAATAAGGAGGGAAAAGAAGGAATCTTCCCAGTTGATACCATGGAGATTGCTCAATGTAAAAAAAAAAAAAAAGAATCTGCCACTGGATACACTTCTGTCCTCCAAATTGCTTGGCCCTTAGACAATTATGTAACTGGTATCTTTAGATGCACTCGAGTGTGTTGGAGATACACAAAAGGAGACCTCTCACAATGTATGATGACTGGTGTGTTTGCCAACAACCCAACTTCATTAGAAATTTGGCACGTCCACTTGACTACCATGTGACACACCGTTAACTGTGGATATTTGCTGTCTTAATGTACAAGTACTTAGGGACTGAGCTGATAAGGGAAAAAACTGCTCTAAATGTGCTGAGCTACACGCCAAGGGTAACAAAGAACCTTGCCACATTGAAAATCAATAGCCACGTGATGGTTTATAGGTCAAGGGTCCCTTCAATTAACTTCCAGGTGCTAAACAAGTATACTTTGTTGATGGTTCTCAGTGGTGGAACAGAGGATATGTGATTCACGCCAAGCAATTACACAGTAAACAGACTTTCGAGGCGTTTTAATTGTATTTCTTTCCCTATTTTCCTGCTTCTCCATCTTTTTCTTAAATCTCGTTTCAGCAAAACGTTCCATTCTGGGTTATTCTCAATAAAAGCATTTATTGTACATTCTGTAATAGACACTTTTTAAAAAGTGTTACAAATAAAGCAGAGGTAAATGTTGTAACATCGATGGCCACCATAGGAACAGTGTTAATAGCAATCCAAAGGTAAATATCTACAGTAATGAAGCAATGGATAATGACCTAATGCTTTGAAATGCTTTTTGTCAGACTTGTTTTCTGTACTATGTTGGTTCTGGTTTTGAAGACCAGAATACATTTTCCATAAGATAAAAAGGAGATACAAGTGGGTGTACTGCAATTGAGAAGGCCTGCATGACTACTCTGTGAAGGCAGATCCAGTGCAGTGTTAGGAGAGGGGACATATAGAGGAGGAATAGAAGTTAAAGGGGTTTTGACACAAAGTAAAATTGATGTTGGAAGTTTGTAAATTAAATAATAAACATTTTCACCATTCATCAGTAATAAAAATTCTGGACCCTTTTTGTTTTAGCTGCTCCTCTAGTGAGCCATTGTTTACAGCTCATCTCCAGGGGATATGACCAGGGCTGTGAGCTCCTCAGTCCTGGTCGCACATGCTCAGACATCAGCTCTTCTCTCAGGTAGCTACTGAGTGTTCAAACCCCAGGTGCTGTCACTCTACTCCTGTCCTCTGTACTCCTTAGTAATTAGTCAAACATGGTAAATAAATAAAAAAAAAAAAAAAACTCAATGAGGTTTGTGCATTGATGAAGAGAAATAAAATCCACAGGTTTTGTTTCTGAAGAGATTTGAACCAAGGACCCTTTTGTCTGGAGGCAAAAGTTTTACCTCTGAGATACAATGTAGCTACTTCCAGTTCTACACATAAACAGACCTTTCTTTGACTAGAGAGAGAGAAGGTATGGTGATGTCATCCTGCAGGGTTTATGATATGCAATTAAAGCAATTCACACATGCCCCCTTCTGAGCACACAGAGCTGAAGAGCTAGATGCAGGAGGTATGAAACGAGATCGTGGCAAAACCCCTTTAAGTGAGATAACAGTGGAAATAACACATTAAGCTCTGATTCCGATTGGTTTGGTTGATGTCTTATGTTGAACTTTGTGGATCTTGTTGGGGCAACTAAATGGTCTTCTGGTCCCTGAACAGAGGAAACTGGGACATGGAGAAAAAAAACGTCCTTGATCTAAACATTTTAAAATGTTTTACTTTGGCAAATGATATTTTCTTACCAAAAATGGACCCCTACCTGGGACTGTAAAGAGAATATTCCAGGATAATTTCATTTGTTACTTTTATTGTCTTTTAGGGTTTCACAGATGGGTGTGCTACCCACATATTTAACTGTCCATAGGTCATCCCCCGGACTACTAATGGTTCCACCAAGCTGGATTTACATTACTGTAGAATAAGTTTTGTCCAAGGACATTTAATATGATTACAATCTACCTATCTATGGCAGTTCTAATGCAGTATTTCTATTGGGTTCTTGAAATGCACCATATAGGGGTATAGAGATTTATACACCATGGTCACTCCACTAAAATATATTTTAAAAAGTTCAAGGAAATACAGCTAGGGCTCTGCACCACCTATTAGATTTAGCATTCCTTAACTTACACCCAACTTCATGAGCTTTGCAATATGACTGGGAGTAAAGCCAACCCAAAACAATATGACTGCAAGAAAAGCCTGCACTGATAAGGGGCAAACAGAAACAGGGCAAATCATCTGCAGATGGGTGTATGGTTTGGCTTTACACTCTATCATTTTGCAAGGCTCAGTAAGTCGGATGTGACCTAAGGGTGGCACAGAGCTCTTTTCCCTTGTTTATTTAAATACATAGCCTATTTTATCACAGCAATGTATAGGTTTCAAAATCTGCTGCAAGGTACAGATATACCATGCTGTAAAACCTACTGTAAGAAGGTCATATGACCATATTTATGGACTATCTATAAGGCAACAGCGTCCAATAAACACTCCAGACAACTACAGCTTCCATAATGCTGCAGGTCTACAAGCTAAAGAATACGTGTAGTGCAATATGCTGGGGCTTCTAGTTCCACTGCCCTGGTGGTATCGTAAGGGTTGCTATCACAGCAGTATAGGATGGCACCTTTCTTCACCATCTTTCAAACTAAGCTCCTAGACTGTTTCTCCACCTTTCACTCGATTATGAGCAAAGCTATTTCCACTTGTCAAATAAAACTGAATGATTTTTACAATAAGACAAGATAATATGATATATAATTTTTATTCACTTAGTGACATTTTGCTAATATATAGAAATCATTTTTATTGTTGTCGAAATTATTACTTACTGATTTCATCTCCATCACCGGATACACGGCTGCAGCAGCGGCACAGTGTCAGCAGTCAATAGATTTCATTTTACTGACCACGAACTTACGGCAGCAAGACATTAACACACCAACATTTTTCAGCGATGAAAGCGCTGGGTTTTTCCTGCTCCAATTCGCTGGTAGTGTTTACAGTAACTATCAGAGGATGCAATTCATCATTGGGAAACCCTGTGTTAATTATATTGTGAATATTGTAGAAATAAATGGAGTTGATTTTCCACAAGAAAGGTATATAAATAAAGCATTTAAGATCTAATTAATCACCCAACCACTTAAGAGAGACAAAGTGTGCAATGTGTACAGTCTCCCAGTAATGTGCAGACGCTACAGGGATGTCCATGCTAGGAACCCTAAGCCTGACATGGATATCTTTACAGCAAGGTCAAGCGGGGGCAAATGTAGGATGAGCAACTGAGATGATGCCATAGTTATATAGCATCTGTTCATGTCACCTTCACTCCTCTAAGCACAGTGTAACTTAAAAGGAACCTATCAGGTAAGTTTTGTTGCCCTATCTAAAAGCAGGATGTGATAGAGGGGAAGAAGCTGAGCTTTGTGATATATAGGGTTATATGATAGAGGAAGAGGAGCTGAGCTCTGTGATATATAGGGATATATGATAGAGGGAGAGAAGATGAGCTCTGTGATATATAGTGTTATAAGATAGAGGAGAGCAGCTGAGCTCTGTGATATATAGAGTTATATGATAGAGGGGAAGAAGCTGAGCTCTGTGACATATAGGGTTATATGATAGAGGAGAGAAGCTGATATCTGTGATATATAGGGTTATATGATAGAGGGAGAGAAGCTGAGCTGTGTGATATATAGGGTTATATGATAGAGAAGAGAAGCTGAGCTCTGTGATAAATAGAGTTATATGATAGAGGAGAGAAGCTGAGAGATGTGGTATATAGTGTTATATGATAGAGGGAGAGAAGCTTAGTTCTGTGATATATAGGGTTATATGATAGAGAGAGAGAAGCTGAGCTCTGTGATATATAGGGTTATATGATAGAGGGAGAGAAGCTTAGTTCTGTGATATATAGGGTTATATGATAGAGAGAGAGAAGCTGAGCTCTGTGATATATAGGGTTATATGATAGAGAAGAGAAGCTAAGCTCTGTGATATATAGGGTTATATGATAGAGGGAGAGAAGCTGAGCTCTGTGATATATAGTATTATATGATAGAGGAGAGAAGCTGAGCTGTGTGATATATAGTGTTATATGTTAGAGGGAGAGAAGCTTAGTTCTGTGATATATAGGGTTATATGATAGAGGGAGAGAAGCTGAGCTCTGTGATATATAGGGTTATATGATAGAGGGAGAGAAGCTGAGCTGTGTGATATATAGGGTTATATGATAGAGGAGAGAAGTTGAGCTCTGTGATATATAGGGTTATATGATAGAGGGAGAGAAGCTGAGCTCTGTGATATATAGGGTTATATGATAGAGGAGAGGAGCTGAGCTCTGTGATATTATTATTATTATTTTCATTTATTTTGGCCCCCCTTGGTTCCAGGGCCCCTTGTTCATTCAGGTTTAAACATAACATGGTCAAAAAGTAAAAAAGGGGTTGACAAATTAATAATTTAAAAAACTGGTAAGGAAGGAGAGAGGCCCTCCCCGTGGGGTTTACATTTAAAAAGGAAAAGGGGGAAAGAGACGGGAGGTGAGGGGCAGAATGTTTGTGGGGGTTTTTATCGGTGGTGGGTTTTTTTGGGTTTTATGGGGAAATCTGAAGGATGGGTTTTTAGGTTGTTTTGGAGGTTGGTGGGAGTGAGGGGAGTTGAGGTGTTGGGGTAGGGGGTTTCCAGATTTGGGGGAAAGGACGGGGGGGTTTATGGGGGTTTGGGGGGGGAGACCCGAGGAGAAGACCCTGGAGGAGCGGAGATTGGTGAGGGGAGATTTGGGTTTAAAGGCCAGATTTTTTGGGGGGAGAATGGTTAGGGTAGGGGTTGTGGTTTTAGGGTTTTTGATAGGGGGGAAAAGAAGTGTTTCCTTGGATTTTATGGGGTTTTGGAGGAGAAAACTGGGCTTGTGATTATAGATTTTTTGATAGAGGAGAGAAGTAAAGCTTGTGATATATAGGGTTTTTTTGTGGAGGAGGGAAGTGGCCCCTGAAAAAATTATAAAAGGTTATATGATGGGAGGGGAAGTGAGCTCTGTGTTTTGGGTTTATGTAGGGGAGAAGTGAGTCTGTGAATATGGGGTTATATTTTAGAGGGAGGGGAAGTGGTCTGTGTTTAATTAGGGTTTTGATGGGGGGAAAAGAAGTGAGTCGGGTTGATATATGGGGTTTTTAGGGTTAGAGGAGGGAAGTGAGTTTATAAAGAATTGGGAGGTTTTCCCAAATGCTAAAAAAGGCTTGTAGCTTTTTGGGGGGAAAATGATGAAAAATAGAAGAAAAGGAGAATATTCCCTTGGACTTGTCCTCATATCTTTTGGGGCCCGCCCGGGGTGTTTGGCGTGACTTTAAATTTTCCTTCCAGGCAAAATTCTCCCGGGTTCCCTGGATGGCGCAGCAAAAAAAAATTTTGGATGGTTTTGGGGGGGAGGGGGGGGATAAAGAGCCCTGTCACATAGATTATCCCCTCCTTGGGGGAACAGAAAAGTAGTGTCAGGTTTTTGCTTTTTCCCCAAGCCCCTGTGTTTTTTACTTAAGTCCCTGTATTTTGGTGTTTTTTAATGTAAAAATCTGAGTTTTCAGCCGAAGTTTCATTCGAAAAATTTCTTAAAAAGGTCAATTTTTTTTAAAAACCCCCCCACCGGGGGTTTGAAAAATGCAAATTTAACTGTCCGTGGGGGGGGGGAGTTTGGTGGGTGGGGAAAATGTAATGCTAAAAATTTGAGGGAAAAATGTAAAAACTGCTTTTTTTAAAGGGAAATAAGGGGAAGTGGGGGGAAAAACCCAAGTTTTGGCCCATGGCTGTGCTGCCTTCACCCAAGGGAAAAACCTATGGGGAAAAGGTTTTTTTAAAGTATTTTTTTTTTTCCCTTTAAACTTTTTCTTCCCCTGATGGACTAAAAAAGATTCTGGGGTTTTTTAAAAGGACCTTTAAGCCGGATTTATGGGTAAAAAGCGGAAAAAATTGAAAAAGGTTCATTTTAAAGTCATGGGTCCAATGCAAAAATTTTTAGTCCCCCCACCTTTGCCATTTACAACAGTAGTGTCTTTGTATTTGGTAAAGCCGCCTTTAGGACTCCACAGGCTCCAGGGTTAGGATGTGACTGGATTGACCTAAAAATTCAACTGTTTTTAAATTTAAGGCTCTGTTTAAACATGGGCTCTGTCGAAACTGTTTTTTAAAAACCCCTTTTAAGGGACCCACACGTCTTTTGGGTAAAAGCGACATCGGAGTTTGGGCCCCCAGCGCCAACAGTGGGGGGGAAGGGGGCCTGTATACACCCCCGACCCCGAGCATCCCCTGCGAGAAAGGGGTAGGGGGGAAAACCCTCCGAAAACCCGGTGTTTAGCCCTTTGAGTGTGGCGGTGCATTACCCCCGCGAAAAAAAGGGTCCCTGCTCTGTCGGGGACGGAATCCCCGGGTTTGCCCCGCCAAAACCCCGGGGGGATTGGTTGCACAGTAGCTCTGGGGCCCTTTAGTATGGCCCCAGTGTGTCTGTTTTAAAACCCCGGGGACTAGGACGCATGGGTGTTTTTAGTTCATGTGGTAAAGGGGACAGTTAGAATGTTTAGGATATATAAAATATGTTAAAAACATTAAAAAGTATAAAAAAAAAAAAAAAAAAAAAAAAAAATTTTTAAAACATTTTCCCCCCTTTAAATTGGAAGTAAAAAAAAAAAAAAAAAAAAAAAATTTAAAAATAAAAAATAAAAAATTTAAAATAAAAAAATTGTAAATAAATTACACAACAAAAAAAAAATTTTAAACATATTAGGTATCCAACGAAAAAAATAATATTTTTAAAATTTTTTAATTTAAATAGTTTTTAAGGGGGGAAAATTTTGAATTGTGTTAAAAAAAAAATTTAATAAAAAAAAAATATAATATTTTAAAAAAATAAAATTGAAATTTTTTAAGTGAATTAAACTTTCCCCCCTGGAACAACTTTTTCGAAAAATGGGACGGCCTCTTTAAAACTGTGTATTGAAAAAATTTAAAAAATTTCCCAAAAGTTGAAAGCAAAAACAAAAACAAAACAAAAAAAAATGTTTTGGTCTTTAAATTTTTTTTTCAGGAAATTGGGTTTTAAAGGGAAAAAACCCAAAAAGGTCCAGGGGGAAACATCCTTTTGAAACCTGAAATATTTGTGCTTTCTTTTAACCCCCCTTCCCCCACACACACCCAAACAAACCCCTACTTTAGCTCCCTCCACTGAAAATGCAGAAGGTTTTGTTTTATTAAAAAAGCTTGCTTTTTTTTTAGGATTTCTTTAAGGAAATTTTTAAACCATCTCAAATTTATGAGGAACGGGTAAGAGAGAGCTGGGGGCCCCTTTATCAGCCCCTTATGCATTTTTTTTAAATTTTTGGGACAATTAAATTTTTGAGAAAGAAAAACCCTTTAAAAAAAAAAATAAAGGTTTAAACATAAAGAAACCCCCGGAAACTACTAAATGCCCATGGTAGCTCAACAGTAATCCCAAACCCCGTTTGTGATTTCCACAGACCCTTGTGCAGGCTTTACATAATGTAAAGTCTTTTTTTAAATTTAAAAGGGTATAAGGTTTTTTTGTGCCCCCTTTAAATACTTAAAAGGGGTAAATTAAATGGTATAATCTTCTTCCATTCATCAGTGACTTGCGGAAAAATTCCCCAAAAGGGTTCTGTGTGTAAAGCCGAGTACATTTATTATATGTATAAAAACTAAAAAAAAAACCAAAAAAGGTTTTAATTCCCCTTAAATTTTGCACAATTGATTTTTTAAAGGGGGGAAAACCCAATTAAAAGTTTTTTTTAAAATATCACAAAGAATCCCCGGGACATTTAAAACCAGAAAAAGGGACCTGGGTAAAAAGGGGGAAAAAGTGTCACCCCCCAGAATATTACCGGGGGTAAAAAGGGGAAAGTAGTCCCCCCCCTGATTTTTGGGTAAAAAGGGGAAAGTAGCCCCCCCCTGAAAAAATTACCTGGGAAAGAAGGAATTTGTACCCCCTGCATTTTTTCCCTTGGGAAAGAAGGGAAGTGTCCCCCCTGCAATTTTACCTGGGTAAGAGGGAAATTTTGTCCCCCCCTGCATCTTCCCGGGGTTTAAGGGGGAAATTTAGTCCCCCCCTGTTTTTTCCGGGGGAAAAAAAGGGGAAAAGTTTCCCCCCTGCATTTTTTATCGGGTAAGAAGGTAAGTAGTGAACCTCCCATCTTGGGGTTTTAAAAAAGGGGAAGGTAGTCCCCCCTGCATCTTACCTGGGTTAAAAAGGGAAAGTGGGGCCCCCCCTGCTTCTTACGGGGGTAAAAAGGGGAAAAGGTCACCCCCCTGCATATTATTGGGTAGAAGGGAAGTGGGTCCCCCCCTGCATTTTAAGGGGTAAAAAGGGAAGTAGTCCCCCCCTGCTCTTACTGCATAAGAAGAGAAGTAGTCCCCCTGTTTCCCCTGGGTAAAAAGGGGAAAGTATTCCCCCCTGCTATTCCCTGGGTAAGAAGGAATTTGACACCCCCCTACACCCTTATTGGGTAAGGGGGAAAGTAAGTAACCCCTGCATTTGGGGAAAAAAAAGGGAAAGTAGTCACCCCCGTTTTCCTGGGAAAGAAGGGAAAGTGTCCCCCAAATTTAGGGGTTTTAAAAAGGGGAAAGTAGTCCCCCTGCATTATTTTTTTGGGGTTTAAAAAGGGGAAAGTATTTCCCCCCCTCACTTCCCGGGTAAAAAGGGAATTTGTAAACCCCCGGGATTTCCCGGGGTAAAAAGAGAAGTGTCCCCCCCCTGCTTTCTTATCGGGGGAAAGAAGGGAAGTGTCACCCCTGATTTCCCCTGGGAAAGAAGGGAAGTGGTAAACCCCCGGGCATTTTTCCTGGGTAAGAAGGGAAGAAAGTCCCCCCTGATTTCCCTGGGTAAAAAGGGGAAATTTGTCCCCCCCTGATTTTATCTGGGTGGGGGAAGGGAAGTAGTCACCCCCTGCTTTCCTGGGAAAGAAGGGAAGTAGTCAACCCCTGAAAAATTCCCTGGGTAAGAGAGAAGGGTCCCCCCTGATTTTTCTGGGTAAAAAGGGGAAGTGGGTAACCCCTGAATCTTATTTGGGTAAAAAGGGAAAATGAAAGTCCCCCCTTGCATCTTAAACCTGGGTAAAAAGGGAAGTAGCCCCCCTGATCTTCCCTGGGTAAGAGGGGAAGTATTTAACCCGAAATTTCCCGGGTAAGAAGGGAAGTAGTCCCCCCTGCTATTTCTGGGTAAAAAGGGAAAGTAGTAACCCCCTGATCTTTTCTGGGTAAGGGGGAAAGTATTTAAAACCCCTGTCTTAGGGGAAAGGGGAAGTATTAAACCCCCTGCATCTTACCTGGGTAAAAAGGGGAAGTAGTAAACCCCCTGCATTTACCGGGTAAAAAGGGGAAAGTTTTTCCCCCCTGATTTTTCCCTGGGAAAAAGGGAAGTTTTCCCCCCCCTGAATTTACCTGGGAAAGAAGAAAAGAAAGTCCCCCCTGCTTTTATGATAAAAAAGGGGAAAGTGTCCCCCTCGTTTTACCTGGGTGGGAGGGAAAGTAGTCCCCCCCTTTGAAATTCTTCCTGGGTAAGAAGGGAGAAAGTCCCCCCTGCATATTCCCCGGGTAAAGAAGGGAATCAGTCACCCCCCCCCCTTTTTAAAGGGGTTTTAAGAAGGGAATAGAAACCCCCCTGAATTTATGGGTAAGGGGGGAAAGTGCCCCCCGGGTTTTTCCCTGGGTAAAAAGGGGAAAAGTAGTCCCCCCCTGCATATTATTGGGTAAAAAGGGAGAAGTAGAACCCCCCTGCTTTTTACCGGGGTAAAAAGGGAAAGGTTTGTCCCCCCTGCCTTTTATGGGTAAGAAGGGAAGTAGTCACCCCTTGATCTTACTGGGGTAAAAAGGGGGGTGTCCCCCCCTGCATTTTACTGGGTAAAAAGGGGAAGTAGTCCCCCCTGAATCTTACTGGGTAAGAAGGGAAGAAAAGTCCCCCCCCGCATCTTACCGGGGAAAGAAGGGAAGTAGTCCCCCCCCGAATTTACGGGGAAAGAAGGGAAGTATTCCCCCCCGGCATTTCTGCAAAAGAAGGGAAGTAGTCCCCCCGTCTTACCTGGGAAAAAAGGGGAAGAAGTCCCCCCCGGGATCTTACGGGGTTTAAAAAGGGGAAAAGTAGTCCCCCCTGTCCCCCCGGCAAAAGGGAAGGGGGAAGTGGGTAACCCTGCACTTCCCGGGGGTAAGAAGGGAAGTATTTCCCCCCCTGATTTAAATGGGAAAGAAGGGAAGAAAGTCCCCCCCTGATCTTCCGGGGAAAAAAGGGGAAAGTATCACCCCCTGATTTCTTGGGAAAGAGGGAAGTGTATGAATTTACTTGGGTAAAAAGGGGAAGTGTCCCCCCCCTCCCTTTACTTGGGTAAAAAAAGGGAAGTGTCCCCCCTGATTTATTGGGTAAAAAGGGAAAAGTAGTCCCCCCCCTCCCAATTTTATTTGGGGTAAAAAGGGGAAAGTAGCCCCACCCTGTCTTCCCTGGGTAAGAGGGAAGTAGTCCCCCCTGTTCTTAGGGGTTTAAAAAGGGGAAAGAATTTCCCCCTGCTTCTTACTTGGGAAAGAAGGGAAGTAGTACCCAAGTTTTTACTTGGGAAAAGAAGGGAATTTGTCCCCCCCCTGATCTTATTGGGTAAGAAGGGAGTAGTCCCCTGATCTTATTTTGGAAAAAAGGGGAATTTAGCCCCCCCCCTGCTTTTATTGCATAAGAAGGGAAGTAGTACCCCCTGCTTTCTTATTGCAAAAGGGAAGGGAAGTAGTCCCCCCCCTGCATTTACTTGTTTAAGGAAAGGGAATTTGTAAAAACCCCTTTCATCTTCCCTTGGGTGGGGAAGGGAAGTAGTCCCCCCTAAATTTCCCTTGGGTGGAAGGGAAGTAGTACCCCAACATTTCCGGAAAAAGAAGGGAAGCAGTTACCCCAACAATCTTAACGGCATAAAAAGGGAACCCTTTTTCCCCCCCGGGATTTTAAACTGGGTAAGAAAGGGAAGTAGTCCCCCCCCTGATCTTATTTAAATTAAGAAGGGAAGTAGTCCCCCCCTGCCCTTTATTGCAAAAAAGGGGAAAAAGTAGTCCCCCCTGCATTTTCCCTGGGTAAGAGAGAAAGTAGTCCCCCCCCCCCCCCCTGCATCTTACTGGGTAAGAAGGGGTAACCCCCCCCTGAAATTACTTGCAAAAAAAGGAAGTAGTCCCCCCCTGCTTTTATCGGGGAAAAAGGGGAAAAGGGTAGTCCCCCCCCTTGCATTTTACTGTTTAACAAGGGGAAAGCAGTCCCCCCCCCTCCCATCTTCCCTGGGTAAGAAGGGAAGTATTTCCCCCCTGACCTTATGAAAAGGGAAGGGAAGTAGTCCCCCTTTTTTTTTTTCATTTTTATTGTTTAAAAAGGGGAAAGTAGTCCCCCCGGATTTACGGGGAAAGAAGGGAAGTAGTAAACCCCGGATCTCCCGGGGGTAAAAAGAGAAGACCCCCCTGCTTTTCCCTTGAGTAAAAGGGGAAAAGTATTCCCCCCCCTGTTTCTTCCCGGGGTTTAAGAAGGGAAGTAGTCCCCCCGGATCTTCCCCCGGGTTTAAAAAGGGGAAAAGTGGGTCCCCCCCCTGTTTTCCCGGGAAAGGGAAGTGAAGTAGTCACCCCCTGCATAAAAATGGGTAAAAAAGGGGAAGTAGTCAAAACCTGTCTTAGGGGTAAAAAGGGGAAAGTAGTTCCCCCGAAATTTACCTGGGTAAGAAGGGGTAGTCCCCCCCCCTGCATCGTCCCGGGGGTAAAAAGGGGGAAGTATTCACCCTGCATCTTATTGGTAAGAAGGGGTAGTCCCCCCCTTGCTTTTAACCGGGGTAAAAAGGGGAAGTGTCCCCCCCGGATATTAGGGGGTAAAAAGGGAAGTAGTCCCCCCCCTGCATCTTAGGGGTTTAAAAGGAAGGGGAATTTGTCCCCCCCCTAAAATTAAACCTGGGTAAAAAGGGGAAGTAGTCCCCTCCCATCTTACGGGGGTAAGAAGGGAAGTAGTACACCCCTGCTTTATTGGGAAAGAAGGGAAGTAGTCACCCCTGCATTTCCCTGGGTAAAAAGGGAAGTAGTCCCCCCCCTGATCTTACCGGGGTAAAAAGGGGAAGTAGTCCCCCCCTTTTGTTCTTCCCTTTGGGTAAAAAAGGGGAAGTAGTCACCCCCTGTTCTTTACCTGCAAAAAGAAGGGGAAGTTTTCACCCCCTGCATCTTACTCCCTAAAAAGGGAATTTGCACCCTCATTTTCCTGGGTAAAAAGGGGAAGTAGTCCCCCCTGAAATCTTATTGGGGATAAGAAGGGAAGTAGTCCCCCCACCCATCTTCCTAATAAAAGGAAAAAGAAGTCCCCCCTGATTTTTTTCCCTGGGTAAAAAAGGGGAAAAGAAATTAACCCCCCTGATTTTATTTGGGGTTTTAAAAAGGGAAGCAGTTCCCCCCTGATTTTAAGGGTAAGAAGGGAAGTAGTACCCCTGCACTTATCGGGGTAAAAAGGGAAGCAGTCCCCCCCTGAATCCCCCTGGGTAAAAAAGGGGAAAAAGTAGTAAACCCCTCTTTTTAATGGGTAAAAAGGGGGAAGTAGTCCCCCCTGCATTTTCCCTGGGTAAGAAGGGGAATTTAGTCCCCCCCTGATTTCCCGGGGGTAAAAAGGGGAAGTGTCCCCCCTTGCATTTTCCTGGGAAAGGGGGGGGAAAGTAGTCCCCCTTTTTTCCCTGGGTAAAAAGGAAATAGTCCCCCTGCATCTTCCCGGGGTAAAAAGGGAAGTAGTCCCCCCCCTGCATCTTACCTGCAATAAAAAGGGGAAGTTCCCCCCCTGCATCTTACCGGGGTAAGAAGGGAATTTCCCCCCCGGGCTCTTACTTCCCTAAAAGGGAAAGGGGTAGTCCCCCTTTCCTGCATTTTAAACCTACATAAAAAGGGAAGTAGCACCCCCCCTCATTTTACCGGGTAAAAGGGGAAAAGTTGCCCACCCCCTGCATCTTCCCTTTGGGTAAAAAGGGGAATTATCACCCCCCTGATTTTCCTGCTTAAGAAGGTTAGTGGGTCCCCCCCCTCATTTTTCCGGGGGTTTAAAAAGGGGAAGTTGTACCCCCCTGCTTTCCACAGCATAAAAAGGGAAGTAGCCCACCCTCCTGCATCTTTAAAATACAAAAAGGGGAAAGAAGTCCCCCCCTGCATATTATTTGCATAAGAAGGGAATAGCCACCCCTCTGCATCTTCCCGGGGGTAAGAGAGAATTTTAGTAAAACCCCCCTGAAATTTTTACCTGGGTAAAAAAGGGAAGTATTCCCCCCCCTGAAACTTACTTGGATAAGAAGGGAATTTGTCCCCCCCCGGGCATTTTAATTGGGGTAAAAAGGGGGTAGTCACCCCCTGCATCTAACTTGCAAAAGGGGGGAAGTAGTCACCCCCGCACCCTTACTTGGGTTTAAAAAAGGGGGAATAGTCCCCCCCCCCCCTTGAAATCTTACTTGGGTAAAAAGGGGAAAAGTATTTCCCCCCATGAAACTTACCTGGGTAAAAAAGGGAAGTGGGTCCCCCCCAGATTTTCCCTTGGGTAAAAAGGAAAATTTAGCACCCCCTCATCTTACCGGGGTAAGAAGGGAAGTAGTCACCCATGCATCTTTTTTTGGGTAAAAAGGGGAAAAGTAAAAAATTTTTTTGGGCAAATTTATATGAACAAAGGTTTTTAATCATTAAATCACTGAAAAATTAAAACCCCTTTTAAAAACAAAACTTTTACTAGCCCTATCAAAAATTATAAAATTAAAACCCAAATAAATTACCTCTAAAACCCTTTAAATGATACAGCATACTGTGTACTATCCGTCAGTTGGGATTCCTAAGACCCCAAAAAGGGTTTTATACCCGCTAAAAGGAAAACCAATAGCTCGGGTGTAGGATCAATAACGCAAAATGGGGGGATCTATATAGAAAACATTTTGCAGGTTTTTGTAACCCCCAACGCCATCGTCCCTAAAGACACTTTATTTTTTGCGTAGTTTGGAGGGGTTTACAGTTACAAAGAAGTACTATTGGGCTCTATAGATGTAAAAAAGCTTATATAGTAATTCCCCCCATGAAAACGGTATCCGGGCAGTAGAAAAATTTTTTTTTCCACAAAAGTATAAATTCCGGGCTCATAATGCTTTTTGTAATCAAATTACTTGTTTTTTTGTGCTAAGACTTTTAAAAATTATTTGACTTTTGCAAAAAGCCCTTCCACCAGTTCGGGGGCACCGCAATGGGGAGCCCTTGCGCCCCCACATATGCAAATCTTTTCCGGGGGTTGGTGGGAGGCCCCCTTTGGTAACCCACCCGGGGGATGATCAAGGGCCCCCCCCCCGGGTTTTTTTTTTCTGGGGGAGGTACATTGATGCATCATCTTTCCTAGGGGAAAGGGGGCACAATGACACTTTGAGGAGTTTTTTTACACAATTTAACAAAAAAAAAAATCGGTTGCATTTCAAAAATTTAAAAACCCCGGGGGGCCAGGGAAAGATCTTACCCTTCTTGGGCCCTTTCCCACCACTCAAAAATTAAATTGATAGAAAAGCATCAAAACTTAGAGGGGATCCTGACTTTACTAAGAGAACAAACCCCTAAAAAATTCTATAGAAAAATATCAAAGGGATGAAGGTAGGGAAACCGAAACAAACAAAGGGCCCTTCAAAAATTTTAAGGAAAGGGAGAGCATTTTAATTTTCTAAAAAACTAAGTCCTCTACCCCCAGGGGGTTTTTTGTCATCTGACGCAGGTCTTCAGATACCAATTCCAAACCCAAAAAAAAAAAAACTGCAAGATCTTTGGGGAAAATAAAAGGGAATAGAACTAGAAAAATTGGGGGCCCCCGGGCCCGAATCCGGAGGAATGGGAGTAATATGGATTAATTTTGCCTCCTCATCCTCTGGCAACTCCAATACACCCCCCTTTTTTAGAGGGGTTTGGGGGCCCCGAAACCGGCCTGAGACACCGCAGAAAAAAATGATATCAATCAACATCAGTAATTTTAAACCCCACAACAGGCAACCCGAAAATAAAAAATAAAATACAATTCTTTCAGAGGGGCCTGATTTTGTGCCTACCACCAAGTTTAGTGATTTTTTTATGGACTAAATTTTACATTATTTGTGCGTAAGCTAAAATGGGGAAAATTTTTTAAAAACAAAAATGATACGAATGCCAGCAAATTGGGGGTTACGGGCAAGGATCTAGAGGGCATACGTACTTTAGGTCCCCCTTTTGGAGGGGGAAGAAAAAGAAGAGGGACAAACTAAATTTAAAATAAAAGAGGAGAATGCCCCCCAGTCAGTTGGAACACCCTGGGAAAATTATTTAAATTTTTTCAAAAAAACTCAAAAGAATCCGTGATCTGGGGAACAAAGGTTACCATTTTTAAATAAATTTAGGGAAGGGGGAATTAGGGAAACATTGTCAGCACTGGGAAAGGGATAAGGGGCTATAATCATCAAAACCCTTTTTTTAAGGGGGGAAATATATTATATTAAATCTGAAAATGAAAAAAACAAAGGGGTAACGCTTTCCCCAAGGACCCAAAAACTTATAATATTTTACCTTCGATCCAAAAAAAAACCTTTATCATGGAGCAAAAAAGGATACTTTTTGGAGGGCTTAAGGGCAGGCCTGTATCAAAACACAGAATTTAAAATTTATGACCCCCTAAACCCCAAAAAACCTACATTCATTCGATTCCAAAAATCCAAAGGGTTTTTTAAAACCCCCCTAAAAGGCAGACCCAAAAGTCTCGGGGGTTTGGATCAAAAACGCAAAAAAGTGGGGGTTTTAAAAGATAACATCTTGAGATTTTGGGAATCACACTGCCATCGTACATAAGAAAACACTTCTGATCTTTTTCGAAAATTGGACGGGATTACAGTTAGCAAAGAAGTACATTGGGCTCCCTTTGATTTAGAAAGCCTTTTAAAGAAAAATTCCCCCTGAAAACGGTATCCGGGCAGTAGAAAAATTTTTTGTCCACAAGAAGTATTTGAAAACCAGGGTCATAAAGCTTTTGTCATTTAAATTACTTGATTTTGTGCTAAGGGTTTAAATTTTTTGTCTTTTGCAACCAAAAACCCTTCCCCCCAGTCGGGGGCCCCCCAAAAGGGGAGCCCCTTTCGCCCCACATATGCAAATTGTTCCCGGGCTGGGGAGGGGGCCCCCTTTGGATCTCAGCCCGGGGTGATTTAATGGGGCCCCCCCCGATTTTTATTCGGGGAGGTACATTGATGCCCTCATCATCCTATGGGAAGGGGAAAAAGGGTCACTTTTGGGGGTTTTTTACACAAATTTTAAAAAAAACAAAAACGGTTTTGCCCTTTTTTCATTTGAAATGCAGGGGAAAAATGCTTACCCCTTTTTGGGTGTCCCTTTTCATTAAAGATCCCAAACGGGAATTTCCCTACAGGGTATTTTTAGGGGAAAATTTCAGCAAAATAACAGCCCGTTTACACGGGAAAGTTTTCCATTTATTGCCCTGTTTGGAGAGGAATACCGAAGGGGCAAATTTTTTAGAGTTAAGAGGGAAATTCCCCCGGGGATGAGGGCTTTTTGGGGACAGTCCCCGGTTTTTAAGAGAAGATTTTTTTAATTGGGGGATATCCTCAAAAGGCCCTTTATCAAACTTTTTTAGGCATGCAAAAAAAACAGAATGGATAAATTTGCTACAAGGAAAAACCCCAAAAAATAAAGACAACAATAAGGCACGTTTTTAGTTGCACTTTTGATGTTTGAAATTAGAAGGGTGTAATTTCCTTAAAAATATTTTTGGGGAATTTTTAAAATTTTGGGTTTAGGACCTAAAGGATTCTTCCTTCAACCCCCTTTTATAACCTATCGGGGGGTTTGATCTATCAAGGATGACTGATCCAAAAGCTTATTTTCATCAACACCCTTTTCAAGGGGACGTGGTTGGAAAGGGGGGGCCGATTGGTTTGTTTAAAACGGGCCGAGATGTGTCCTCCCCTACAAAATTACAAACTAAATCCTTACAAGTGCCTCTAATGGAAAACAATTTTTCATTCGTGATTTTTTAACTGTAGGAAGAAGGGTAGGGTTTTCCCGTGTTTTGCCCCTGCCCCCCTTAACTATATTGGAAAAAACAAGGAGAAAATTTAAAAAAAGGGTGGGGGGAAAAATCTGGGGGGATATACGAAAAAGGAGAGACACGCCATTAGCTCGAAAATTTTTTTGGGAACATTTATTTGGGAATGGGGAAACTCTGCGTTTTTTGATTTTAGGGTTGTGAGACCCCCCCCAGAGGGGGGAAAGGGGGGTAGCCCAATTCTATGCAAAGGGGCCCAAAGGAATTTTGTATGGATTCTGTTATCCAAAGGGCCTTAATGAGACTTTCAAATTTTGGTTTTCTTTTTGAAAAGACTCCGCTTTGGGCCCGTTTTACCTGGGTCTGGGCCCTTTTTTCGCACTCTCCATAAGGGGCCATATTTACTGTTCAGATCTGAACCAAAATTTGATTTTGTATCAGCCCCCTTTATAATTTTTCATTATATTCACTGATTAACCCACAGTCTGATAAAATCAAGTCCGCTGAGGACAGTTGGGAAAGTTTTACCCCGAAAATTTTTTGGGCCCCGTATTAACCCTTATTAACCCCATGGGATTTTTTTTGTATGGCAATTTCTCTGGGAAATTTTGAAAACTAAGGCGAGAGTCCCTCACAATCGGGTTTTATCAATTAGATTGGGGTTGGGGGTTATGTCCGGGAAGAGGGTACTCGCCCTTGGGTTTTCCCGTGCTGCCCTTTTTGGCGTGTAATTTTGGGCCCGGCACGTATTTTGAGCCCAAACGCAGAGGGCCCAGTTTTGGGTTTTTAAAAACTACAGTGGGCATCCCCACAGCGCTACCCGGGGAAATGACCGTATCTTCTTTTTCCCGACATGCGCGTGAAGTTTTTTGAACCCGGGGGCCGCCCATGGGTTTGGGGTGGTTCTCAACCTGCCCCCGGGTCCCTTCCCGGGGGCAAATAACTGGAAAGAAAATGCCTTTTTTTTTTCCCGGGCATGCGCAGTCTAATATCCGAACGCCCGGGGAAAACAGCCCCTTTAAAGGAAAACCCCGGGAATAGGGTTTTAAAATAGAAATATACCAATTCGGGAAATTTTTTAGGGGCTTAAACTTATTTTTAAAAATTTTAAGGGGGGCCCTTGGGGGCATTTAAGGGGAAACAGAGACCCATTTGCTCTGTATCCCTCCTTTTCCTGGGTTTCCAGCATACCCAAGGGGCTGGGGGAGTAAAATTTTTTATAAAAAGAAAAGCATCTAAGTAAGTATCAGTCCCCCCTATTTGAATTTAAAAAAAAGGTTTTATGTATTCAAACAGTTGGGAAAATCGTTGTATATAGCTTTCTCTTTTTCCACAGGAGAGTTTTTTTTAACCCCCGGGTGAAACCCCAAAATTGTACGGGGGGAAAAAGCGTTTTGGTTTGCGGGAAATTTAAAGGGGTTTTTACACTATTAGTGTATTATCTTCATAAAAGGGGGGAAACCGTCCTTTTTCGGGGCGATTTCTCCACGAGGGGTTAATACCAAATTGCTGTAAACATTTAGGTATGTAGAGGTAATTTATAGGGGTCTAGATTGTATAATTTTAGATAGTCTAGTAAAAGTTATGTTTTAACAGGGATTATAATTTGCAGTGATATAAGAAGGGAAGTAGTCACCCCATGCATCTTACTTGCATAAGAAGGGAAGCAGTCACCCTCCTGCATCTTACTTGGGTAAGAAGGGAAGCAGTCACCCCCCCCCCCCCTGCACCTTGCCTGCATAAGAAGGAAAGTAGTCACCCCCCTGCATTTTACTTGCATAACAAGGGAAGTAGTCACCCCCTGCATCTTACCTGGGTAAGAAGGGAAGTAGTCACCCCCCCCCCCTGCATCTTACCTGGGTAAGAAGGGAAGTAGTCACCCCCCTGCATCTTACCTGGGTAAGAAGGGAAGTAGTTACCCCCTGTATCTTACCTAGGTAAGAAGAAAGTATTCACCCCCCTGCATCTTACCTGGGTAATAAGGGAAGTAGTCACCCCCTGCATCTTACCTGCATAAGAAGGGAAGTAGTCACCCCCCTGTATATTACCTGGGTAAGAAGGGAAGTAGCCCACCCCCTGAAATTTTACCGGGTAAGAAGGGAAGTAGTCACCCCCTGCATCTAACTTGCATAAGAAGGGAAGTAGTCACCCCCTGCATCTTACCTGGGTAAGAAGGGAAGTAGTCACCCTCTGCATCTTACCTGGGTAAGAAGAGAAGTAGTCACCCCCCTGCATCTTACCTGGGTAAGAAGGGAAGTAGTCACCCCCTGCATCTTACCTGGGTAAGAAGGGAAGTAGTCACCCCCTGCATCTTACCTGGGTAAGAAGGGAAGTAGTCACCCCCCTGCATCTTACCTGCATAAGAAGGGAAGTAGTCACCCCCTGCATCTTACCTGAGTAAGAAGAGAAGTAGTCACCCCCTACATCTTACCGGCATAAGAAGGGAAGCAGTTACCCCACACATCTTACCTGCATAAGAAGGGAAGCAGTCACCCCCTGCATCTTACCTGGGTAAGAAGGGAAGTAGTCACCGCCCTGCATCTTACCTGCATAAGAAGGGAAGTAGTCACCCCCCTGCATATTACCTGGGTAAGAAGGGAAGTAGTCACCCCCCTGCATATTACCGGGTAAAAGGGAATAGTACCCCCCGCAATAACCCTGAGAAAATAAGAGAAGTAGTACCCCCTTTTTCCCTCATAAAAAAGAGAATAGTACCCCCGCTCTTCCTGAAAAGAAGGGAATAGTGAACCCCTGCATTTACCTGGTAAGAAGGGGAAGTAATCCCCCCCCCTGCATATTACCGGGTAAAAGGGAAGTAGTCACCCCCGATATTCCTGAGAAAGAAGAAAGTAGTCCCCCCCCAAAATCTTACCTGAAAATAGAAGGAAAAGAGTCCCCCCCCTGCATTTCCTGGGAAGAAGGGAATACACCCCCCTGCATTTACCTGGGAAAAGGGAAGTATCCCCCCCCCCTGCATCTTATCTGGGTAAGGGGGAATAGTAAACCCCCTGCATCTTCCCTGGGGAAGAAGAGAAGTAGTCACCCCCCTGCATCTTACCTGGGTAAGAAGGGAAGTAGTCACCCCCTGCATCTTACTTGCATAAGAAGGGAAGTAGTCCCCCCCCGCATTTTAACCTGGGTAAAAAGGGAATAGTCCCCCTCTGCATCTTCCCGGGTAAGAAGAAAGTAGTCCCCCCCCTGCTCTTACCTGGGTAAGAAGGGAAGTGCACCCCCCTGCATTTCCCCTGCATAAGAAGGGAATGTGACCCCGCATATTACCGGGAAAAGGGGAAGAAATCACCCCCCCTCTATTACCGGGGAAAAGAAAGGGAAGTAGTCACCCCCCCGCATTTACCTGAGAAAGAAAAGAAGTAGTCACCCCGTACTTCCTCATAAAAAGGGAAGTATCACCCCCCTGCAAATTTACCGGGGGAAAAAAGGGGAAGTAGTCACCCCCCTGCACTTACCTGGGTAAAAAAGGGGAATATCACCCCCCGCATCTTATCTGGGTAAGAAGGGAAGTATCCCCCCTGCATTTACCGGGTAAAAAAGAGAATATCACCACCCTCCATCTTCCCTGGGAAAGAGGGAAAGAAGTACCCCCCTGCATCTTATTTTGCTAAGAAGGGAAGTAGTCACCCCCCGCATTTTACCGGGGTAAAAAAGGGGAAGTAGTCCCCCTCTGATCTTACCTTGGAAGAAAGAAAGTCCCCCCCCCGCATTTACCGGGGAAAAAAGGGGGGAAAGTGTCACCCCCCCCCCCTTCTTCCTCAAAAAGAAGGGAAGTAGTCGCCCTCTTACACCTCTTGCTGTTTTTACAGTTTTTAAATACCACCCACAACATCCAAGTAATGAGTGCTTTGGATTCAGGAAAAAGTGATATGAATTTTTAAAGGATTTTTTGGGGAAACCCAAAACGCATTTTGCCAATTTTCACCCACCATACACAACCTAAACGCAAAAAACTAGGATTAGGGTTGGTGTTAGGTTAGAGCAAGTCCAGCCCTGACTCAAAGGTCTTCAGTTGTCTGGTGGAGTTCTAATTTTGAGGTATTTGACTGCTGTAGGTGCCGTCTAGAGACCAGAAATCACATGCAGCATTTTTCCCCATAGACCGTTATTGAATTCAGGTTTGGAATGTCACAAACACAAATATTGTGATATTTTTTTAAAACCAAACGAAGTCTCTGAGCATACAAAGGGGAATACATCAAGCCTGTCATGGGAAACTGCACTCAGTATGTCACAAAAGTGAGTACACCCCTCGCAGTTTTATACATATTGTATTATATCTTTTCATGGGACAACACTGAAGATATGACCCCTTCATACAATGTGAAGTAGTCAGTGTACATTTTTTTAAAATATGTACACTGGTTTTCACTTCAAAAAAAACTCAGAACATCCATCAATGTCTAAACCACTGGCAACAATCGTGAGTACACCCCCTAAGTGAAAATTGACAAATTGTGCCCAATTTGCCAGTTTCCCTCACAGTGTCATGTGACCTTATGTTCCCCGGGTCTCAGATGGGAATAATACATTTTTTGTTAAATTTGGTTTACCCCTCCCCCTCTCTACAGGTCACTGGAAGTTCAACATGGCACCTCATGGCAAAGAGCTATCTGAGGGTCTGAAAAAAGAATTGTTGCTCTACAAAAGAGGGCCCTAGCTTGAGAAGATTTCCAAACCCGAAACTGAGCCAGCACGGACCCAAGACCAAAACTGCGGTTTAACAAGATAGATTCCACTTAGAACAGGCTCCGCTATGGTCGACCAAAGACATTGAATGCATGTGCTCAGTGTCATATCGAGAGATTGTAGTTCAAAATAGACATATGAGTGCTGCCAGCATTGCTGCAGAAGTTAAAAGGGATGGGGGGGTCAGCCTGCGTGCCAGACCATACCCCCACTGAGAAATTTGGGCTGCATGGGTTTGTCCCCAAAAAGAGGCCTCTTCTAAAGATGATGAACAAGAAAATCTGCAAACAGTTTGCTGAAGACAAGCAGACTAAGGACATGACTTACTGGAACCATGTCCTATAGTCTGATGAGATCAGGTTAAACTTATTTGGTTCAGGTGGTGACAGGCGTGTTTGAGGGCAACTAGGTGAGGAGTACATAGACAAGCGTGTCTTGCCTACTATCAAGACTGGTGGTGGGAGTTTCATGATTTGGGGCTGGATGAGTGCTGCTGGCTGTGGGGAGCTACAGTTCATTGAGGGAAACATAAATGCAAACATGTACTATTACATACTGAAACAGAGCATGATCTGCTCCCTCCGAAAACTGGACTGCAAACACACCTCCAAGACGACCACTGCCTTGCTAAAGAAAAAGTGGGTAAAGGTGCTGGACTGGCAAAGCATGTCTCCAGACCTAATGAAACCCTATTGAGCATCTGTGGGGCATCCCCATACAGAAGGTGAAGGAGTGCAAGGTCTCTAACATCCACCAGCTCCATGTTGTCCCCATGGAGGAGTGGAAGAGGATTCCAGTGGATGCAATCTGTCAAGCTCTAGTGAACTTCATGCCCAAGAGAGTTAAAGGGAATTTGTCGCTATTATTTATTTATTTTTACTTATTAAATCAACACACTGATCCATATTCTTTTCTTCTTAGTCATTTTTATATTCTTATTGTAGATTTCTCAATTTGGTCACCTACATATGATTGTGGGGACAGCATTCTTGCCTGCACTGCTTTTAACGACATTTAGAGATATGCTTTCCTGCAGCTTCATGCACATAGGAGTCTTAGGACTGAATCAGCACCATTGACTTCTATAGTAGAGTTTTCTAGGCATGCTCTGTGACCTGGGAAGAAGTCAGTGTACAGGGAGAGAGAGAGGGTGAGGGTGAGCTGTGAGGGTGATCCTGTGTTATCTATACACGTCTCCTTTCAGTGTAACCCTACTTTCACTGATAATGAGCAGACTACAGAGAATCTTTGTTCACAGAACAGTTTGTGTCAGACCATTATTAGGCAGTGGCAAAAGTAAAAACTGCAGGACTTGATATGGAAAATGTAAAAAAAAAAAAAATTCTTAAAAAATTTGTTCAACCCCTTCCCGACATAGGGCGTATGCATACGCCCTAGCGGGAAGTGACTTCCCGCAAATGGACGTATGCATACGTCCTGGTGATCGCGCGGGCTTGCGGGCGAGCCACGGGCGATCGCAACATGGGACCAGCGGTAAATTACCGCTGGCTTCATGCCCCATCACCCCCGGCCGGAGTGAGCACTGGCCGCAGGTGATTACCACTTCATTACCGCAGCCTGTCATGGCTGCGATAATAAAGCCGCAGGCAGGAGGAGTGAGCTCCTCCTGCCTGCTCCCGTCGGCGCCGCACGTAGTGCGGCACCGATCCCCTGTCTGATGATCCCGGGAAGTGAACGGCACTTCCCGGGGTCATCTGTGACGTCACCATGCCCACAATGTATTGTGGGCATGGTAACAGGCGTTGTCATGGCGAACCAGTACCACGTTACGAGTACTGTGCACGGGCCCTGCCTCCTAAAAAACAATCTGATGATTGGCTGTTAGAAGAAAAGTGAAAAAAAGTAAAAATAAATGTCAAAAGTGAAAAAAAAGTAAAACACAAACCCCAAAAAAAAATAAAAACACGTACACCGCCCTTTTCCCCTTTACAAACGCCAAAAAAGATCAAAAATAAATAAAGTACCCATATTTGGTATCGCCACATGCGTAACGAACCACCCTGTAAATCTGTCACGTTAATTAACCCGTACGGTGAACGCCGTAAAAAACAAAAAACAGTAACAGAATTGCGATTTTTGTACATCCTGCAGCACAAAATGGAATAAAAAACTATCAAAAACTCATATAAACGCCAAAGATGTACCAATTAAAACTTCAGTTCATCCCATAAAACAAAAATTCTTACGCGTCTCTGTATACGGAAAAAAATAAAAAAGTTAGGGGCTTCAGAAGACAGCGATGCATAAATATTATTTAACACAACAAAAACACTTTTTTTTTTAAAGTGTTTCCCAAAATGTAAAAAAAAACTATATAAATAGGGTATCGCTGTAATGTATCGACCCAAGAGTAAAGCTAACTGGTAAAGGAACTGCACAGTGAGCGCTTTTTAAAAAAAAAAATAAAAAACACTACTAGGATTGCAGTATTTTCTTCACCCTGCCTTCCAAAAAACGGATTTAAAACTGATCAAAAAGTCTTGTCCCTCAAAAATGATGCCAATAAAAATGTCAACTCTTCCCGCAAAAAAACAAGCCCCGACACAGCTCCGTACACAGAAAAATAAAAAAGTTATGGCTCTCAGACTATGGCGATGCAAAAATTTTTTCCCTTTTTTTGAATAAAAGTTTTTTTTATTGTGTAAAAGCATAAGACATAAAAAAAATATACAAAATTGGGTATCGCTGTAATCATATCGACCTGCTGAGTAATACTAGTATGTCAGTTATACTGCACGGTGATCGCTGTTAAAAAATAAAAATAAAAAACACTACCAGGAATGCTGAATTTTGTTCAAAATGCCTCACAAAAACCTTAATAAAAAGTGATCAAAGTGGCATATGCCCCCATAGTGGTACTAATAAAAACGTCAACTCATCCCACAAAAAACAAGCCCATAATCAGCTCCGTATACAGAAAACTGAAAACGTTATGGCTATCAGGACAACATAAAAACGCAATTTTTTATAGACCTATTTCTATTGTGTAAAAGTAATAAAACATAAAAAATCTGTATAAAATCTATATCATTGCAATTGTACCGACCCCCATAGTAAAGATATCCTGTCATTGATACTGCACGGCAAACACTGTAAAATTGAAGCCCAAAAAACAATGACGGAATTGCGTTTTCCCCTCATTTTCATAGCCCAATGCAAAAAAAAAAATATGGAACACCTGTGCGCCCAAAATGTACAATACACCCCTAGATGAGATCTATGAGGCGTGCTGAATCCAAAATAGGGTGACTTCTGGAAGGTTTCATCTGTTCTGGTACTTTGGGGCTTTGTAAATGCGACATGGCAACACCAAAATCTGCGTTCCAAAAGCCAAATAGCGCTCCCTCCCTTGTACCCCCTGCCATGCGCCCAAACAGCAGTTCACACCCACATGTAGGGTATTGCCGAACTTGGAAGAAATTGCGTAACAAGGTTTTGAGTGCTTTTTTGCCAGGATGCCTTGTAAAAATTAAACATTTTCAGCTAAAATTGCAGATTATTGGAAAAAAAATATTTTTTTTTATTTTTCACAGCCTAACGCTAAAAAATTTTGTGACACACCTGTGGGGTCGATATGCTCACTACACCCCTGGATCTATTCATTAAGGGGTTAGTTTCCAAAATGGGGTCTTTTTAGGGGAGTTTTTTTAAGTTTTATGCACCTTAGGGTGTCCGCAAACCTGAAATGGCCCCTAAATAAAAAAGGTAATGAAAATGACACCCCCAGAGTCCGTAGGTGCTGCCTCCTATTCTGGGGCTTGTGGGTGAGCCAAATAATTTCCACTAGGGCCACATATGGGATATCTCTGAAAACGACAGAATCTGAGGAATCAATGTTAAGTTGTATTTCCCTGATCACATTTACCGTATTCTTGTGAACAATGTATAAAAATTGAAAATTTGCAAAAAAAGTGAAATTTCATTCCACTTTGCTTTAATCCTGTAAAACACACTAATGGGTTCATAAAAATTCCTAAATGCAGTTTTGAATACTTAAGGGGTGTAGTTCCTTAGAAAGAGGTTATTTATGGTGGTATCTAACATACAGGGGCAATCAAAGTCACGTTAGAACTGGACTGGTCCCTAAAAAATGTATGTTGCAAATTTTGTTGAAAATTTGAAAATTACTACTAAAATTTCTAAGCCCCCTAATGTCGTAAAAAAAAAAAAAGACATTAAAAAAAATGATGCCAAATTACAGCAGACAATGGTAGAAAGCTATTATAAACTATTTTGAGTGAATAACTATCTGTGTTACATGCAGAAATTTTTGAAGTTTAAAATTGGTAAAATTTTTTAAATTTTTCACGATTTTTTGATATTTTTTCATAAATAACCATTTTTTGGACCAAAATTTCTTACTATCTTAAAGCACAATGTGTCACGAGAAAGCAATCTCTGAATCACGTGGATAGGTTAAAGTGTCAAAAAGTTATTCTCACATAAAGTGACACATGACTTAAAAAAAATGGGGCTCTGTCAGAGAGGCCAAAACTGGCTCCGGCGGTAAAGGGTTAACATAAAAATGCAAGTTAAAGAGTAAGTCATTTTTTGATGACCCATTCCTTTTAAGGCACTGTTGGAAAATAATAGTGGCCACACAACATATTGTTGCTTGGGACACAATTTGTCCACTTTCACTTAGAGGGTATTCACTTTTGTTGCCTTCAGTTTAGACAGTGATGGCAGTGTGTTGAATTATTTTGAGGGTACACCAAATTTACACCATTATACAAGCTGTACACTAAGGGCCACATGTATGAAAACTGTCTAGGTCTTAGACGTTCTTTGTTTCCCATAGTAACCAATAAGAGTGCCCCTTTCATTTCATATAGTGCTCTGAAAAAAATGAGAGGGGGGGTGTTTGGTTCAATGGGCAAAAAGGATTTTTTGGGCCCCTTTTTAGACATTTTTCCCATACATGGGGCCCCTAACTGTTTACATTTTTTCAAATGTCATACCCTTCATTGTTGCCCATGAGAAACACAAAAAATTTAAAAAAAATGTGAGGGGTGTACTCACTTTTGTGAAATGCTGTAAAAGTAATATAATAGTGCCATATGGGTCCTGTCATTGGAAGTCCTTAGCAATTGCCCAGTTTGACACACCGTAAAACCTATCCAGGATTGAAATATTAATCCACTCAATAAAAAGGGCAGCAAATAGTATAGAAGAGAAATTAGTCGAGCTAAATAAAAAAACAAAAAAAAAACCTGATAACTTTATACTAAGACTGTCATTGAGGTGAGAGCATCCAGTGTCAGTACAAGTAAAAGTATAATGCATAATGAGTGGATACAACAAATAAAGCATGTTAAATTCATTCCCGCCTGAACAATTGCTAATGTAAGGCTTATATTCAAAATGCCTGGGGCAGCATCAGATTGTGGTTTAAGGCTGTCATGCTACTAATATCAAACACAAAAGATCATGCCCTGTTGTGTCATGCCCCAGTCAATCTTCTAAATTCTGCCTATGAAACAGTTTATAAATCGGTGAGGTAGGCATTCACAGAGGCACGACAAAGTCACTACTAGGAGGGGACAAAAAAAGAACAAATTGACTCTAACCTCATTCTTATATGGTAGAGAATGAAACTTTGTGCATAGTAACTCGATGAGAGATCCTGCAAACCTGTCTCTGGTTGTGAAAGAACTAAACAGCTCCGCTCCATTAAAGTGAATGTAGGAATGGGATTTAAAGTTCCAACCGGTTCCCTACTTTGGGTGTCAGACGCCTGTGCAAAAAGATTTCTACTCTTAAATCCAAATAGACCAATGGCCAAGTCCGGATAAAGCATGCTACAGAATTTTGGAGTATATGACACTACACCTCTCGGTATGACCTGAACATGGATAACGATAACTTAGTAAATAATAAGGTGCTAGACATCATCTTGTTGTGAACATTATGAGTGACTACAGGACTAATCAGATGTAGTCAGAGGCGGAATAAAGAGTTACATTAAATGACAAAAAATAGCAAACAGCCAGCTCCCCATTTCACCCGCACGGATCCTCCTGGTGGATGGAGATGACTACAGCAGCAAAGAAAGATGATTGTCACGTCAGAGGAGTTCAGTGGGCCCTGACAGTACGCAGCCCACTGTCCTGCCCTACATGGCGCGCTGGGCTCCTAGATGGCAAGACCCCCAACTGGATGAACGAGTCCCCCAACCTGCTACGTGCAGGGCCGTCAGGACCAACCCAGAGTCAAACAGACCGATCCATCAAGCGTGAGTACAGGATAAGCCCAAAAACGTTGATGGCAAACGAATGGTCAGATAACAAGCCGCAGTCCAACACGGTGAGGACGCAGTAAAAAATCAGAGAGGCAACAAGCGAGGTCAAGAAACGGCCAGTCAGAAGCACAGGAAGACAACAGCAAAACAGAATTAACAGTGGAAAACACCAGGTGAACACCTTTGACTTTCAAAGCCAGGAGGACCTGAGGAGGTTTAAAAGGATCTACCCGGACCCGCCCCCACAGGCAGATTGGGATGTCGGCATTAACGGGGCCCTTCAGCGATTGGTCCTTATAGCATTCACTCCTGGCACATGAAGCAGCACCTCTACCCGGGTGTGTTCCGAGGCCAGACTTAACCCCTGCAGGTCGTTGCAGGGGTTAAGTATCCTGACAATGATCCAGCGATGTATCCAATACAGAATTAAAAAGATACTTTTATTGTAATGCCATTAAAAACATTGTGAACCAAGTTCGCACAAGATGACAAAAAAATCCAAAAAAAAACGCCAACGCGTTTCGGGATGTTATCCCTTAGTCATGACAAGTGACGTCTTCTCCAATCACAGTTGCTTTTATTTCTTTTTCATGTTCATTTGATCTAGGACTTCATGAAGACTTCCAGCCAGGACTTGTCTTTGCAGGGTTTATAAAGTGGCCCTAAATATAATAAAATAATAGCATCACATACCTAAATAGTGATACTTAGTGATACTTACTATGCTCCATACGCTGTGCTCCACTGAAATGAATAATGAAGTAATTTGTAAAATTAATAATTATGACTGTTGTGCCCCCTTAAAAATAAGTCACTAAGCCTTGTTAAAGTGGTGTTCCCATCATATTGATTAGCTTTAAATACTGTAGGCAAAGGTAAATAAATTACTAAATACATTGCTGTTCTGATCTTGCTTTGTTTTACAGTTAGAACAGTTCTTATTTACAGCTTGTTTACAGAAGATTTCCTGGGCTGCCGACCAACTCTCTCTTCTCTAGCAGTGGTTGAGATGGTGACCTCACTTCCTGCTGTGTCTTGTCAGCAGCTTGTTTATCTTTCTTACTGACAACCTTTAACTCCTTAGAGCCGCGCGGCCTGCTGTTAAAACCCCTCCTTCACCAAGGTTCCTCGACAGGCCCAGCTATGAACAGAAGTGCCGAAATGTCAGTCACTCCTATAGAACTACCTACAGCCTGAATAGAAAGTGTGAGCCTGAAGCTGCCTATGTGAAGGCCCCAAATGAGCATACACCTTTAACTGATTAATAATAACCATTGTGCCCCCCAAATTTATATTTATTGCCACTGTGCCCCTTGAAATAAAAGTTAAGAACCCTATTCTCCTAGAAATGAATCATTGTGACCTTCGTACGCCATGAAGAACGGGATCAGGATACCTTTACTGTTTCTCTCCTTGAGCAAGCTGTTATTTTGATAACTAGTTCAGGAGAACCAGACAACACTGGCAAGAGCCCATCCCTGAGTAACTTGGGCTAAGCTGAAATACTACACTTCATTAAACCTATGGACAGGTATAAAGCTGTTTTTGGAAGAAGGATGCCTTTTTTGTAATACTGTACAAACTTTTTTACTAGATTCAGTTCTTGCATTTTGTTATGTATCCCATTGATATGGACTAGTTAAACTTCTAGTTTCAAAACTTATATGCATTAACATAAAGTTAGCCAACCTTTTCTTGTACATTCCCCCAGTCAAAAAGAAGGCAACATCACTCGGCAATCCAACTCACAGACCTAGAGGGTGCCAATGAGCACTGTGTCTGATGTTTTTGCTTGTAGATATCACCAATTGTTATTAAACCGGTGAAAAATGTGACATTAGAAAGGGATATCCTGGAACAATGCTACTAGTATAGTCATGAAGCTCTTTGTGTGATATATTGTACCTGTATTAATCTATAAAAAACACATGGCTAAAATGGCTTAAACCAATAATTTAAAAATCTAAAAACCTTTTCAGGCACTATAGGTACTATTTGTATTTTCACAATTTTTAGCCATGGTCAAATTGACACATAAATTTAACTCCTGGTTGGATGTCTTGAAGTTAATAACGACCCATCTTCATCAAACTGTTTCAACACATTATAGTATAAAGTGTGAAATGTCATAACATTTTGCTGGCACCGAGTAGGGCAGAGCAGGCATACGGTCTCAGTGCTGATAGAATTAGTATGAGCAATATCAGATAAAGACAAACCTGATATTAATTAAGCCTCTCCCTTTACCCCGGCTGCCTGGTTTCATGTTCCAAGTTCTCAAAATGTGTCTGGCATTTTTTTGGTCAATCTATTCCAGGCAGCTAAATAGACTGATAGAGGACACTCAAGGGATTTCATAGCCAGGCTTTCTGAAGTGGCCCATCAGCTTTTAGGAGACATGTCAGAAAAGATCTGGCCTTCGCACACTTTGAAATAGTGTGTCAATAAAAGCACTAAGTTTCTCTGCAGCCAGCTGTAGGTGCAGCTGTATTTTTTCTGGAGGGATGTCTTAGCATTATCTTGCAGAACGCACCCAAATACGTAATTTTGAAAACATTGCAAACTCTGAATACATCTACAGCCTTAGTATATATTATACAAGTCCATTTAACAGAAAACACTGGAACTAAACCAGTAAAACCAACATAAGATTTCAAAGGATTGCCTGGTTAAGAAAACTCATTTTCAAATACCCTATGAAGAAGTTAATAGAGGGCGTTTTCCTGTTTTGGAGTGAGTGTCTCTCTCTTTGGAGGACCTGGCATGTTTGTGTATTACATGGGAACTGTGTAATACTCCATTTCTCCTGTGGTGGCACTGCAGGGGAATGAAACATTTACTGCCAGATTCAACTACCGATTACTGCTGAATGCTGGGGACTCAAGCACTTGGACATCCTGTGATTGGCCTATGATAGGGAAAAATAATAAAAATAAACTTACAAAGCGGAGAATCCTCTTCAAATGTCCATCCTGTGTGTCTATAGGTCTTCAATAAACATTGATATTGTCAGAAAGCAAATCACATATCTCTAAAAGTACAACAGCTATTGGCTGCAATTTTCCCACACATGTACTAAAGTACATACTATTTATAGGTTTTGCACTAAGTACTACACAACTGCCACAGGAATGTTTGAGTAATCACAAAAACTCCCTATATTAATGACCAATCCAACGTGGAGAAATAATCCTAAAATGTAACTTTTAAAACTATGTGTAAAATATATTAAATGCATTAAAATTAAGCAAGATCAAAATTATGCATACGATGTAACGATGTGAACTGCATACACATATATAAATACATTGAATAGTATCAATACAAATACATAAATCCACAACAAATACAAGGAATAAATAGGGACGATCTTACCCAAAAATGTCTTCTGTGATGGGTAGAAAACCAGATTGGTGAGGTAGAAAAAAGTGTAAGAATGACAGGACCTCACATAACCCTCACCTTAACAAACAGGGTAACCACCTTTAATAAGGGCAATCCAGACTGGAACCTGTCCCTCACATTAGTAACCCTATGCGCAGAAATAATGTCTCAACATGTTTTGATGTAAAAGCAATAAATATAGATCTCCTCAGGGGACTTAAATTGGGGAAAGACTATGCAAGCCAAATAGGGCAAACAAAAGGCAAAAAACCCTACAAACACCATGCAGTCGCATGAAGGGTTTAAATAATGATGGTGGAATGAAACAAGAGAGGACCAGAGCAAGTGGTTATCTGTACATACAGTACATACCAGTTTCCCACCATAGTAGGGAGTATGGCTGCCATATCTCTTGATGAAGACCTTTATAGAAGTTTCTAATTTGCGATTCCCCACTTTTACCTAAGTGTGTCCTTAGGTATATTTGTCAGCTATTGTCAGCTATTCATTCACTCCTCTACTTCCAACATGGCTACAATACCTGCACACAGCCTGTAAGAAGATCCTGTGGATCCAAATATATTTATCAAACTTTAGTTATACTGTCCACAAAAGTGTCAGAGACCACCTTTCATTAGCAATCACATGTCTGAACATAGGAGGCTTCATTATTTGAGCACTGCATTAACACGAAATGATCAAAGGGTGAAAAAAGGGCCAGTTTTGCTTTTAAGCCTCTTTGAAGGCATTTCCTGAATAAAGAATAATTTTTAGGACTGTTGTCCTATGTATGTATAAAGGATTTATTTTGATTCCATGATAACCACACCAGAGATAAATGCCAACAACATCTATTGAATACACAGAGGAGCTTGGGCCAGTATAAACCAGATGGTCCACAGCCTACCTTCCTGACCCTCAGCCGAGTTCTCTATTTTAGTTTGCCAACATTGCATCTGTGCCTGTATAACCCCTATACTTCTTTCCATCATCCATGGAGTTGAAGAATGAGGACAACCCTAATCCAGCCTCATAGCAGTTATAAACCTACCCCTAGATACACAAAATAACTGCAAAACATTTGTGAGCTAATTTAATGATAGGAATATAAATATTCTATAGCAAGAATGTAAAAAGAAAATAGGGGAAATAAACAATGGCCACCCAAGCTGTATTTCCTAAAGAAGTAGATATGATTTTTTTTTTCTAATGGTTTCTAGACATTTTCCCAATCCTTTGGTTTTTGTCAGGCCCCTATTTCAGAATCGCAGAACCCTGCCATCTGGCTAGTGCTATGCGGCTGTCAAAGGTGTCAGCTTGAGTCATAATGCAGACGCAGACATGGTAAGTACAGCTATTCCTTTCACATAGTTACAAGGGAAATAAACAATGGGCGACTTTACAATGCAGATTTCGTAACCACACTCGCCACTCAACAATGAGACTACCAAGAATGAGACGGGACATCTGCCATTTATTTGTTCCCTAATTAATTCCAGCCACACACTTCTACTGATATTTCTTCATATTGCATAAACATGTTTCTTATAGAGATCACAACTCTGTGGGGCAGAGGTACAATCCTGACAGCCTGGTCTAATATGGAAATTAATGACAATTCATTAAGTAAAGTTTTATATTGTGGAGGTAATCTATAAATGAAATATTCTACCTTTCATCCTGCAATGATAACGAGAACTAAAGAAGTACATAAAAGATAATATTATTTAGACTGCAAATGATTAAATTACTGATTAAACTACCATAAATGAGTCTCTAAAAGCCAACTGTTAGGAATCCAGACCTACAAAAAATACTGAGTTCTTCCTAGTATGGGAATACCTTGCTTGGTTAGCAAACCGGCCTGCTGCAATAGTTCCCAAAAAATAGTAGGAGCCGATTCTAATAGAAAAGAAGATTCAGAGGTGAGGGAAAGTTACTGCTCACTATGAACAGGGCAGGCCTTGGGGTATGAGCATGGCCTCTACTTACAGGGGCCTGACAATTGTTTTGTTACTTGTAATGATCATGAAGCCTAATATTAAATATTGGTATTATTAAGACATTATTAAGAATTGTTATTACTTTTTGCATGGAACTGTATTTCATTAAAGGGGTTTTCTCACTACATTGATTCGCCCTGTTTTCTTTCATTTTACATTCAGGGGCGTGTTTACTGCCTTCTACTAGGCTGCAGTGGAAGCCAGGTCTGTAGCTATAGCAACCAGTGCTGGCAGCCTATCAGGAGAGATCAAACAGGTATGTAGCTATCGGACCTGAGGAGCTGATCTCAGCCCATACAAGAGTAGATATCTAGCAATAAAGGTTAGGACATGTTAATGGACATATATTACAAAGTGACCTATTTTTGCAAGATCTTTAACATAAATAGAAATCCTTGTTGTGAGACAACCCCTTTATTGTATGTTGGTATTAATTAGGCACTGTAGGGCAGCTTTAACAATACTGTCCAAAATAAAATGTAAACTTAGACTAGACAGTCTTATGATGCGCCACATTTATCATAGTATTATTTAGCGACATGATTTCGAACTTTCATCTAGAGTTTGACACCTCCTATTAGTTGGCTAACTTTATGGCAGTTATTGCAAATATTCCCGAATTTTCTTGTACAACATAGCACGCTAAGCCATAAAGTGTCTAGAATCTACCTAAAACACTTAAATGTGGTGTAAAGCGTGTAAGCCAGTATTTTTGGAGCAAATTGTGCCAGAATTCTGGTGCAATTAGTTTAATAAACTTGTCCCACTACCTGCATTTTTGAGCACAGTATGTTGGTATTTACATAAGGCACTACATGCTCATTTGTACACTATGAACGACATGCATGAAATTCTACGTTAACACGCCAAAATATCCAAGCGCCTAATAATAGTGCTAAGAATGCTCTTAGATGTATGCAAACGTTTTCCCTCTCCAGCATGTCATAAATCAGGCGCATTTTAGCGCTCGGGCGACAGTTCGGATCGGATTGAAAGTGGTTTACCTGTTCCAACTGTAATTCGCCCAAAAATGCTGTAGCAAAGCTATATAAATTGCTCTAGTGATCCCATTCCCCCCCACCTTGTCCAGTCTATTTCTCCAGCTGTCCTCTCTCACAATCTGTAACCTCTCTCTCCACTGGGATCTTTCCATCCTCCTTCAAACAGGCTACTATAACCCCCTTACTAAAAAAGCCCACTCTGGACCCGTCCTGTGCTGCTAACTAACCGACCAGTCCCTCTAACCTGCCCTTCATCTCTAGACTCCTGAACGCTAGGTCTACTCTCATCCCTCGCCTAATCCGCTATCTCTCTGACTAATCTCGCTCGATGCTCTACAATCAGTTATTCCGCACCCCTACACTCCACATAAAACTGCCTCTAGCTTAAAGTCTCAAATGATCTCCACACTGCTAAATCCTCAGGGTAAATACTCTTGGTTCTGCTGATCTCTCTGCAGCATTTGACACTGTTGATCACCATCTTCTCCTCAAGCCCTGCTACCGTGCCATTGGCCTCCAGGTACAACCGCTCTCTCTTGCTCTCTTCCTACCTCACGACTTAGCTTCTTTCAGTGTCTTATTTGCAGGTTCTACTTCTTCTCTCTCCCTTGCAGTTGGGGTCCCCCTCAGTGGGTCCGGTATCTTTGGTCTTCTCCTCCCTCTCAATCTATACAGCCCCCATATGGCCAACCATCATTAGATTTGGCTTCCAGTACCATCTCCTACCAGAGACACGATTTATACCCTCTTCTTCCCATAACATCACCTGCCCTCTTACAAAACACAGTGACAGCCTGTCCACTGTCTTTGACATCATGTCCTCTCCTATCTCAAACTAAACCTCACTAAAACTGAACTTCTTGTTTTTCCCCCATCTTCTAAACCAACCCACAACCATCTGCTATTTACTCCTCTCAGTGTGTGGAACCATCCATAACGCCTAGGCACAGGCCCGTTGTCTTTGGGGTTAAATTCTAGACTCAGATCTGTCCCTCACTCCCCTATATCCAATCCCTGCCCTCTCCCTGTCACCTGCACCTCAAGAATCTTTCCCTTTGCTCATTGGAGGATACAGCTCAAACTCTCATTGTCGCTTTTTATACATTCTCCGTCTTTACCTACAGTAACTCCTTGCTTATCGGTCTCCCTCTCTGCAAACTCTCACTCCTCCCCTCATCCAACTGTCCTGAAATGTAAGCCGCCAGTCCTCGTCCTTTCTTTCCAAGCCGCAATACTGATGCCTCTACCCTGCGTCAGACACTGCACTGGTTGCCTATCCAGTACAGAATACAGCATAAACTAATTACTTTCATCCATAATGCTCTCCACAGCCGCAGCACTTCCCCCCTTCATCTCCCTCCCTCAACTCTGTCTACCACCCTGCCACATCTCCTCCCTCAGCTACAGGAGGCATCAAACTACAGACCACCGAACCTCCCATGCCCTCTTCAAGATTTTGTACGTGCCTGCACCCAGCTCTGAACATCCTACACGTACCATCTCCGGCACACACAATCCCAGCCGTTATCAAGTTATAAAGAATTGTGCCTGAAAATACATACTTCCTTAGTCAGGACCTACCAAAAACCCCTAATTGCTAACCCACACACATCTATCACACACACTTTTTCTGTCACTCCCCTACACTAGAGCAATCACAGGCACAAAACTTATATAGAAGTACAGTCAATTGTTGGCAGGTTCATCCTAAATATTTTATGTAAACCACCCATATTTATAAACAAGGCTGGACTCATTGAAAATTTAGCACTTCTCCCCAGTTAATCTCTCCCCCAGATACCACCCTCATAGATTGTAAGCTCTTACGAGCAGGACCCTCACACCTTGTGTCACATCTGTAAGTAGCTACTCTCTATGTTATGCCTGTCTTTGTCAGAAATTAAACCCCTCTACAATGTAAAGTGTCTGCAAAATATGTTGGCGCTATATAAATAAAGAATTGATTATTATTATTATTATAAATTATTATTTATAAATATGTACTTCGCTACGGTTCAAGTGGCCCGCCCGCCTACCACCCGCCGCACACACCCAGAATCGGGCGCGTCATTGTAAAATGCGGCGGCGCTATGTAATTCACGCACCCAGAGAGGTTGTGCGTGGAGATTTAAAAATGTAAAGAACGGGCAGCGGCTGGAATTCGCCTGAAAAAGAACGGCATTTAACTGTTGTCAGCCCCCATTCATACATGTCGCCCTATATTGCTAAATGCCTTAGGAGGGATGTCAGCAGATGGTACTGTACATGGCATCATCCAGCATAAGTCAAGCCCGACTATAGATGAAGAGGAAAAGATGCAGGGAACAGAACAATCATTTTGTGAGTTTATTTAGAACTCCATTCAAAGTTATACTATGGGACACCATGGTTACTCTTATGTCCTGGCTTACTGATATGTTGTCAAACCTTAAAGAGCTATTTCTACAGCTTTCTGTTGCTGACCTGTACCATCCCTTATACTGAAAGCATATACTCTCTACAAATTGAAAAGCCAAAAGCGTCAGGCTACAAGGTAATTTTCTAAGAATCTGGAAATGAGACGGCTATTCTCCAATGCATAATCCTTCCCAGACATTTGAGATGAATGTATACAATAATTTCCATGTGGGTATGAAAGAAACTCAGGAGATTAGCCCAATCAATACATTTTGGGTGCCAAATATATCATACAGCTGATTCCCACCTAAAAAGGTTAAGATGGAAGATAACACAAATCCTAGTTGTGTAGCCAATGTGGCAGGGGAGCTTTGGGTAGTGACATCCAAAGCTTCCCTGCCACAGGGGCAGATGGGAAAATTTTCTGTCTGCTGTGGGAAGGATTAAACTCCACTCCTGTTTTTCAGCTAATTTTTGTAACGCTTTGCCAACTGCCCATTGACTTTAAACATCCGGATAGTGGCTGTATGTATATGCTCCAGAATGCCCATGCAGAGGGTGCAGTTGTACACTTATTGTGCAGCTGCCTGGGTGGAGAGTCAGATCTGATCGATAGCTTGGCTCATCACTGAGAAGACAGGGATGGATTATTACTGCCCTTGCCTTCTCTATAGCTGTGTATTTAGCACTCACTCGTCCTCGACACCCTAACCAGTGGCAAGGGTAACTGAACACAACACCAGGCACAGGCATCATTGTCTTACATGTGCCAGGGAGCAACTACGCTGGACGAGGGACCCAGTGCTCCTCATTGCTGTTCAGTGATGTAAATCGATTCACTCTGAGCAGAAATAATGGCCGTCAATGATGCTGGAGACGTCAAGAAGAGCGATATGCATTAACCAGGTCAGTTACTGGTCAGGTACCCTTTGCCAGTTGTCTGCCATGCAGCCCACCCTGATGTAAATGGTTACAAATGGTCTGAAGTGACACTTAGTTGCCTCTTGCTTCCTTTAAACATGCTTGGAATACTGTATTATTCATCATCCTGTTCCACAAGGCATTGTTTACGATGAAGCAGTCATCAGTGGGTGATGTAGCCAAAAGACGTCCACTTCTTTGCCTTTCTGTGACTCTCCCAATCTCTCTGTATCTCTCTTGCGATCTACTGATGACACTCTGTGACACTCTAAGCTCACTGGTCACTTCCGTCTGAGAGCATCATTTTTCAAGCCTCGCAATTGCAAGGTACTGTAAATCACTTGTAAGGTGTTGTCTTGGTCTCATTATGTCAAAATATGACCAGCATGATGAGGAGGGCTGTATAAATCCCAATTCAATTTGTTCCCTAAATTTGTTTGGTGATTCAGTGATAAAACACCTGTTGTATATTTTGCTAGAAATTAGCAAGTTGTGCAAAAAGTACTGAAACATTGAAAAGTAGACATTCTAAAGCTAGGAGATGCTCTCAGTTCAATAAAAAACATTTAAGAAATTTTATGTTGATCCTGAAATTTCAACCAAAAGCCAAATATCCCTAAAGTGTTGTGAGTAGTGTAATAATGTCTGTGATGGAAAAGTGACACAATTACAAAATTTATCTTAGCAACACATTTATTGTTATTGTTAACAAAATTTTGAAAAAACAGAATTTATATATAGTGTGGAATATAGAGAAGAAATTACATAAAAATAATGCCTAACCTCACAGAAAAATCCCCCCCCCCCCCAAAAAAAAAAAATGAAAAAAAAAATTTGGTAGAATAACCAAGTGCGAGAAAGTGTTATAGCATTCAAATGAAACTGATGGGGAGGGAGGGGGGGGGGGGGGTGGTATGACAATCCAATCGGTAACCGGTTAAGAAAGGCATGGGATTTTCAGGCTGGGCTTCAAGTCTGGGGAAAAACAGATGATGCTGGTCAATGGGAGTCTGTGTCTGTGTTGGGCAGTAGGCGCAGACATAACCTAGGATTTGCGTTTTGGTTTTGAAATGTTGGAAATGGAGCTATTTCATAGTATATGAAGAATAATTCTTGATGAGGTCAGTTTAAAATCCAAACAACTCAGAATATGGTCATGCTAAGCTAATTATTTTTTTTTTTTAAAGCAGTAAAATATATTTTAAAAAAACCCAAAAAACTACATAAACGTGGTATTACTAAAATTACACTAACCCCTAGAATAAAGCTAAAAAGCCATTTATATTGCACAATGGACAAAAAAAAACAATGTCAGAATTGCATATTTTTTCATTCCACTTCACTTGAAAAGTTTTTCAGTATGCTGTACATTATATGACAAAAACATCCAACTTCAACATCCAATCCTGCAAGAAAAAAAGCCCTCGTACGACTATGTTGAAAAAGCAATAATCTAAAAAATGTATTATTATTAATAATTTTGGAGTGTCATTAGCTTCAAGGTGCTGTACATCTGAGGGGATGACATACATAACATGCTAAACAAGTACAGAAATGACGATAAATGACTAATAACTGGTACAGACGGAGAGAGGACCCTGCCCATTAAGGCTTACGATCTACAAGGGAGGTAAGAGACAGAAGGTGAGGGGCAGACAGGAAGTGTAGGGGCAGGTGGGTTATTGTGGGTTATAGGCTGTCCTGAAAAGAGAGGTTTGGCTTCTATCCAGACCTCTATCCCCTGATGAAGCCAGTTTGCTGCTGAAACATGTTGGGGAGGTCAGGCATTACATTTTAATTTTTTATTTTCTACCTCTTTTTTGTGTTACCCACTGCAGAGGGTTTCACAAGGAAACCTTATATGCTTCATGCCCATCAGATTAAGGACTACTGCCCAAGTAAGATGTTTTGGATTCTCTTTTGCAGTTAGCAAATCACTGTATATATAGGGTTTCCCTGCCGATATAATTGGTGCTGTTCCACCAGATTTGAAAATAGAAAAGGAGTTATTCTTTCATAATTAGAAAGGGATAAAGTTATGAGAAAAACTGAGTGGTTAGAAATCAGGTTTTTAAAAAGTGTATATAGAGGTTAAGTGTTGTACATAATAAAAGTTAAGTTTTAGTGCTTTATAGATTGAGAACTGATAGAGTTTAAGTTTGCCCATGGCAAAATAGTAAATATAAGAATTTAGACCAGGCCCCAATAGCGCTAATTTGTGTCCTAAAACTTGGTGAAATCTGCATGAAGAAGAAGGTATCATACATTGTAAAAATACTCCATATAATACATGGCAGAATTTTTCTGAGAAACTATAGCCCTAGTGCCTGTTAGTGACCATAGCCTTAGTGCCTCTTTGATAAATTAATGCTGACATCAACGGTTAGTACAGTATTCTAGCAAAAGAGGTAACTTTGTCAACAATGGACGGCTTGGTTACCTAGTAATCTTAAGGGGCATCTTTACTTGACTCTATCATCTAGGACCACCCTAAACTCCACAATGTAGGGGCTGTGGTGCTCCTACAAATGCACAGTTGCACTTCATTGTGCTAACTGGAAAATAGCCTCTAATCACTAAAATATGGGAGGCTATCAATATTTTAATGTTTTGAAATAAAAGGCACACTGTGATCGGCTGCTTTGAGTCACCAGATCATTTTGCAGGTTACAAAGTTTTGATAAATAGGGTATCATGTCTTGGAAGAAAGAACGTTTTAAGGGATTGTCCAACAAATAAAATTTATTCTTCAATGTTCATGTTTCATTGCAAATAAAAAAAAAAGTCCAAACCTCTCCTGTGATTCAGGACGAGAACCCGGAAGTCAAGACCAGTGGATTGTCGGGGAGCTCCAGAGCAGTAGGGGACCTGTATACCTTTTTTTATTTTTGTACCGACCGTGACCCCATTGAAGAATTACTTTTATTTCCTGGACAACCCCTTTAAGAAGCAACACTCTCATTGATATTTATATTGAAAGTACTGTACAATAAGAATGTAATGTTTTGCTGTTAAAACTATACTCCTATTTTAGATACCAACCCAAATTCAAGCAGTTAAACTGGGAAACATAAAAACAAATGTAATACAGCCACTAGGGCATTATAGTTGACATACCAAAAGGTCATAAAAACAATCTCAATATCCCTATTTCGTAATAATAATAATTCTAGGTTTCCCACCAGTTCAACTCGATTTTTCCCATCTTTAAGCATTTATTTTTCTGTTTTTGCAAGACATTTGCAGCATCTTTTTGCCATTCATTTAGCTGAACCAACAGTACAATAAAATACATGTTTCTCTTAATGCTGCAGTATCAGATTACATTTTTCAAGGCTATGCTTTTTTCCAGTGGTCATGCATTATTATAGTGGAAGATTATCTTAAAACATCTTCCTTCACTGTGTAAACACTCACAAGGTAAAAATCATTTGTTCTGTATGTCCAGCTCCTATTATTCTGGTGCTCTAAAGAGGGAAAGCATATTTTCATTAAATATTTATTCTTATTTTATAAAAAATTGAAAAAGAAAACGGCTTGTGTAGAATGGGTCTGAGCTTTGGGGGGAGAGGTATAAAAAATAAATCGCTCAGGCTGGAGAAGAGGAGAAGCTGAAGTTGTGTCTATAAGCAAAATAATGGTTCAATTAATGGCTCTCCAATCTATTTCCCAACTGAAGTTTGGAGGAGCTGATTGACTAAATGAGAAGGGAATCAATGACTTTGATTCTTAGTCTTTTGATCTGACTCATTAAAATATTCCAACTCCACCTTTTTTTTTTCTTAATTAAAAGATCAATATGCAAGGAGTATGGAGAAGAGAAACTGGTAACTTCCAGGTAGAGGGCAATATCACCATACTTTACTCTCAGAACCTTAGGTTTTCATCACACTTAGACTTCTTGTCATATTATGGATTTGTATGGTTGCGTAATGTGACTCCCATAAGAGTCTGAGCCTATACTGTACCTCTCTGTACCTTCAATTTATTTTTACAGAGGATTTTTCATCTGTATACCTCTACAGGCATGCATATTCATGGATCTGGTCTCTTGTCGGAGCTTGAATTAAGTTTATGGACCCATTCCATACATGAGATTTTGTTATGCACATAAGCATTAAAGGGGTTGTACCACTATATATAAATTCTATCCTATTAAATAGATGTTTCCAAAATAGCAAACATTGCAAATATATGTACTTTTCAAAAATGAACAGTGATTATGCATGAATTCCTACCCACAAACCAGACATGCTGATGAAATGAAGAGTGTAGGAGTGGGGCATCAGGGCATAAACCAAAGGTGAAGTCAGGGTTATTTTTCTCTGACTAATCATTTGGCTTAAGTAAATATGTAATGTTTTTGTATTAACTTGATGATGTTACAGCCATTTAAAGGTGTTTTCTTACAACAATGATTAGCTTTTTAACATGTAGGGAAAGGTAAATGAAGACTTACCAAATACATTGCTTTGTTGCTTTTGTTTTGTTCAGGAGATAAAGAAGATTGTATCTTATGCACACAAGTACCAACCACCTCTCCCTGCTCTCTCTTACCTCCCATTGCTCCAAGCTGTTGTCAGTCAATTAGTCTGACCATGATGAGACACTCTCTGCTGAGTCTTATCTATAGCACAGGAGTTTGTTTACCTAAGTTAATGACAAGTTTTAAGCCTTAGACCTCTGTAGCCTTGTGCACTACTATTACAAACCTTCACTCAAATAGAACCAGCTCGGAATAGCAGAGCTGATATACCAATCACTGCTATAGAACCACCCATATCATGACCAAAAAGTGTCTAAAGTGGCCTGTGGCTCTGTGAAGCAGCATGGTGAGAATACTCCTTTAAGTGACCTGGACCTGTCGCAAGCCATCAGAACAGACCTTGGGAATTATTGGTTGTTAAAGACATGTCTATGGGTTCTGCCATCTTGAGACTTTAGATGCTGTGTGGTATTATCTGATCATATTTGCCGAGTGTTAAGGAGGTTGTATTGCATCATAAAGAAAAAAGGTTCTATTTAATTTTTCCAGAAATGGCTCCCCACCTTACAAAAAGGTTGTGTCTGGTATTGTAACCCAAAATTAAATAGTGTTCCTAATGTGAAAATAAATACATTATGTGAGCAAATATTGTAAGTTTCTGTTGAAAACTTTCCTTCAGAGCGGAATAACCTTGTAGTCTGCACTGATGATAGCAGTGGAGGATCTCTGTTTTTCAATCTCTCATGCCCTCATTAAACAAAGCACACTTTGATCACTGCCAAGTTTCAGAGGTGCCACAACAAGAGAGGGATGAATTTCCCATACTACTGATTTCAGTAATAAAACAAATTATCTATTTTTGGAAGGGGGTTAACAAGAAAGTATTGTGTATTTGGGCTTAATTGATTGGATTAGCGTTTCTACCTGTCTAAAAGGTCACTTCCTAATAGGAGTATAATTCCTTCTCTCCAGGGTCGGAGGCATTACTTACAGCAAATACATTAGGGCTAAGCTGTTGCTTTTCTACTTAGTCTTCTAGGTAAAAAGCTAATTTAAAGTCTTTTACTCATGTGTGTCCATGCACTGTATGTGGTATAACAGCAATCCTGAACTCCCAAATAAAATTAGGACTGTTTATACATGATGCCATACAATAAGAACAAGCAAGCATACAAAATAATTGTGTATACATTTTATAAAAATAACAAACATGCAAGAAATCTATAAAGCAATTTGAAAACTAGATAAAGAATATTATGTCTACTATTAATATTACCCTTACTATATAAATAAGCAAGATACATACTTAGGGCGCGTTTACACGGCACAGGATAGATACCGGCCGGTTTGCCGGCCGGTATTTGTCCTTTTTTGCGCCCGTCCCCACGGCCGCGGGGGGGGGATGGCTTTTCTCCATGATGAGCGGAGAACAGCCCTCCCCCCTTCCATTGAGAAGCACATCTTCCGTCGGGAAACCGGACGGAAGATTGTGCTTCTACAATGTTTTGCCACCCGACCGCCGGCGGCAAAACCGTCCGACGGCAAAACCTGTGCAGTGGGACTGCTGCACAGGTTTTGCATAGAGCACAATTGTGCTCATTTTCGGCCGGTTTTTCAGGCGGTCTGAAAAACTGCAAACCGGCTGAAAAACCGGCCGAAAACCTTTGCCGTGGGGACATGCCCTTAAGGTGTCCAGTTTTGGAGGACTGCTTAGGAATATATCATCATAATGAAGGAGGAGTGTAGGGTAGTAGGATATCACTATGACAATAATCAATGAGAATATTGGATGGTCGGAGTTATTCATATCCTGAAAAAAGAAGGGGTGTATGAGGCAATAGGACTTATTACCATAATAATAGTGGAGAAGTGTGCTGTAGGATATCAGGGTATCAACACAAGTGGAGTATAGGAGTATAGGGCAACAAGGACATCACTATATTACTGGAAGAGCATGGAATATTGTAGGTCATAATGCTATGACAATATAGATGGAGTGTAGGTTATAACACTATTAGCAAATCTTAAAGGAGTGTTCCCACAAACCCTTTTCAGTGCTTCAAGTTGGCTCAAATTTAGTGATTTATAGAAAAAAAAACACAGAAAAAATGTGACATGAATTATTCAAAAAACACAGAAACAAGGCCATTCTCAACTCAAAGGCTGGACTGAAACTGAACCCAGTAAAGAGACAACACTGGCCCCTATGCTACTTGGGAAAGATAAACAGGAGCAGCTGATTGCCCCAACACTAGGGGAACACTTACCCCACCACTAGGGGAACAATTAGACTGCACATTAAATTGATACCTGTTCACACAGTATGCAGAAAAGCCACAGTATAATACATAGGAAGATTGCACAAATGCAAAAATACTGATAAGACAACCACTCACACACCTTCAATATATGAGGGGGGTGGTTGCAAATCTAGCTACTAGCCTGCTTTCTCTGATAATGGGGAGAGTGGCACTTGTGGCTGTCCTCCCCATTCATTTCTATGGGAGTTCTAAATATAGCTGAGCGAGTGTTGACATATAGGGGTACATTTATCATGGCAATTGCGCCAGAATGCTGGTGCAATTTGCATCAAAAATAGTGGCATACATGCTTAACACCACATTTATTTTGTGTTTTAGACAGAATCTAGGCACTTTTATACCTTGTTCAACAAAACATAGCGTGACCTTGGTTAAAGGGATGACATTTTATATAAAGGGGCATGGCTTAATGTGCAATGCTGTGCACCAAAAAAGCACTGAAATTTTGCCCCAATTAGTAACATAAAGTATGTCAACTAATAGGAGGTGTGAACTTCAACAGACAGTTCTAACGTGTGCCAGATTTATCAGCACTATGAAAATTTGACACATTTAAAGACTGTTCAGTTTAAGTTTATACTGTCTAAGTCTTTCTTTGCAAAAATGCAACTGTAATTTTTTATGACATTTTTTGAGCCAACGTCAAAAGTGGATCCTATAATACGTATTTAATAATAGTAGAAGTATTTGCCCATTACCTTTGAACCTATTCTAACATAAATAAAAAAAACTACAGTATAACACACATCTAATACACTATGATCCACACACCCATATAACACACATATAATACTCTGCTCCCCCACCCATATAACACACATATAATACTCTGCTCCCCCACCCATATAACACACATATAATACTCTGCTCCCCCACCCATATAACACACATATAATACACTAGACAGAATGACAAGATGTCACTTTCTGTAATAGTAGGGGGCTGTATGTATAACTGCTTACACCAATAAAAGTGTTCTGGTTACAAGGAGCTTGTGGAGGGAAGTGACAGCTCTGGAGGCATGACAATTGACCATTGCAGGAGGTCTGCAGAGCTGTGACATCCTCTCTCTCCAACTGCTCACACAGAATGATGATGACCCAGGAGGGAGCAGGGAGGGGGTGTGACATCACCACTCCTGTGTGAGCGGAGACACGCCAACTGGGAGGGGAGACCCGCCCCTGGGTTTGAAGCTGTAAGAGAGACAAAATGTGAAGATTCCTGCAAAAGTCTGTACTGAGAAAAACCCTTTAAGTCAGTGCCATTCATATACTGTCCTAGGTTTACAGACTCACACAAAGTCATACACTTTTAAAGTGCCAAACACTTCTCTGGACTCTCTGCCCATCAGTAAATTGAAAAACACTATAGTCCTCATTCCTCCAGCCTTAGAAAATAAAATGGAAGACAACAAAAATGTCATATTTCACAAAGCTAGTAGTATAATGTTGTACTAACACGGTACAACATTATACTACTAGCAACTTGGAAGATACCACAATGTACCGCACAAGAATGGAACTGAAAAACCGGCTTAAGAAATTTGCACAACTCAACAAGGTATAACACCATGTCTGAAGAGGGAGCTAGTCCTCTCGAAAGCTCACCATCAAATATACTCAGTTAGCCTCTAAAAGGTATCGCCTGATTTCTTCACTCTTCTACATATTTCACAAAGCGTCAGACTGCTCCACCTGAACAACAGAGCAGTTCCAATGAGCCTAGAGTCCTGCAGAAGACAACCCCACTTGGAAGTGACCTTGTAGTCAGTCATTTGCCACTAATGTTTATTTCTTATAGGTTAACACACAAATAACCTATTTAATTTTAACGAAGCTATGCCCTGTGTATCTCAGCTTTGGCTCTCATTTACCTGGCCTAAGTCTGACAGTGTGGATTTTTGGTGTCCCCTCCCCGGCACCCAGAGGATGTGCCCCAGTTACCCAACTATGCTAGCGACCCCACCCTCCACCCTCTATTGCACATAATTCTTGTGCAACTTTTTCAGTAATTCCAATCATATAATCCCAGTCATATCTTCTCTATTTCATGAGTGCTCCAGCTGAAACCTGTCTGTCTTATCCAATTATGTAAATGCAGAGGACAAACATTAGCAATAGTTAGACAAGCCTAAATCCAATACCTGAAATCGAGAGCTACTTCAGCCTTCACAACCACCTTATTTTTCTTCATTGAGGGGGAGGAAATAAATGTATTTATCAAAGTGATGCACGGTGGCCTTCTGAAATTGTGTGAGACACTCTGTTATTGTCACTTGACAGATGACTGTAGCTTCACCTGCCACTCTCTAAAATGATCCACAGCTGAAAATGATTGCATATTGGCTACACATTCTATAGACCAAAATAGCAGGACTGTGCCTGGGGCTGCTAAGCAGACAGAAAACCCCTCCAGATCTAAGTAGCCCCTATGAACCCATCCACAGAAATCATTGTTTATTCATCTAAAGACCCTTTGTCATTGTTCCGAGCATCTTGTCCCCTTCAGCATGACATAACTACATAGAAGTTTATCTTAGGATATTACATTTTTGTTGGTACTGCTAAGCGTGGTAGTCATTTTTCTTTGATCATTGTCTTGGTGGGGGGTTGGGAGGTCGTGTGAAGGGGCTGACTGATTTTATGTCAGTCTTAATATGCATGGGAAGGATTGTCACGGTGAACCTGTGACATTGGTGTGAGCTGTGTTTCTATGTGAAAAGAACTTGGTTTGGCGTCCTATGAGATGATGTCACGTAAAGCGAGCTTTATACAAGTCACTCCCTACGAGTTATCTTCCAAATTCCACTTGCTCAGTAAATGCAATAGAAAGCTTAACTTGAAGTCATATGAGTAACCACAAGAGAGCTGTAGAGTTGGCTCGTATAATGTACAGGAGAAGTTATATAGGATTACATTTTCGACAAGTAACCCACACCCAAATGTTGGACTTTATGGGATATGATGCAATTTTATTTTTTTGTTGGAAAGTTATTCAAAGTTTAAACACATTGCCAAATAATATGTGCTGGAGCAGAAAAAAGTAGGAAAAAGGTGCAACCAATTGTGCAGTATCTCTGTCGTAATTCACAAATGCTGATCAGTTGTGCTCACCTGAGAGGGCTGTACTCCAGTATGTGGAAAAGCTCACAATATAGGCACTCAGACGTCCTACGTCTGCAACTTGATTATATCTTTCATCACTTTGATCTTGGGTTGACCTGCACTTGTCCGCCCAGGAGATGTAGGAAAGGTATCGGAGTTTAGGGCGTTGGATACAAAACTCATATTATATATATATTACTAAGAAGCCTGCCTCAACAATTATGCTATATGCTTCCAAGTTGCCGCACAGGATTTAAACAGATGAAAAACAGACATAAAAGCCTAATCAAAATATCAAGACATTACTTAGTATTCTGATGATCTGTATAGGGACTACGCGTTTCTCGCTACTAGCTACAGTGCTTTCTCAGGTCTAAATGTGAATATTCAGTATCTTTAAAAAGCATCAATCAGGCAGGTGTTCAAAGGATAGCCCCTTTTCCTCCAATACATATAAATCTCAAAGAGGAAAGAAAATGTTTACCAAAACACATTTTAGGGTATGTTCACACGATGTACTGCGGTGATGTACTTTACCGAGTTTCACAATAGCATTATAAACTTTATTAAGTAAATTCAGTGGCCTTGTATTCGATACCTTTCCTACTTCTCCCATTACACATTTATGGCAATGGTATGCAAATTGTCTTCTACCAATCACAGTTGATTTAGCTTAAGATGGGTTCATTTGCTATAAATCTTCTTCTTTCATAGTTTAATAATTTGGTTTATAGCTCACCAGAAAAAAAACTGAACAAACAGTGGTTACCACTTGAGACATCTGCATTCCTCTGCAAAGAGCAGACTCTGTGACATCAACCTGCGTGCCTTTCTCACATTTATTTAATCAGTTCAGGCTGTATGTATAACTGCTTACACCAATACAGGTGCTCTGGCTACAAAGAGCTTGTGCAGCCTGCAGCTGACAGCTCTGCAGCCATGAGAAGCATACAGGAGGGCTGCAGATCTGTGACACCAATTCCCTTCCACTGCTAACACAGAATGATGATGTTACAACTCTTCATTGAGGGGAGACATGACTCCTGGCAATAGAGACACACCTACTGAGAGAAGAGCCTCGCCCCTGGATTTGAAGCTGAAACAACTCAAGTCTGTGAAAGCATGTAATGATAAAACCCCTTTAAGATGTCTGTACACCTTCCATATCTGAGCATTTAGCAGACAGATATTTTTGCTATCTCCTCCATACACATGCACACTCTGCTCAGCTGAGCATGCATGCATTTTCAATTAGAAGAGTGTAAAAATAACCCCGCCCTCTCTCCCAGTCACAAGAGGATCAGACACTGAAATTCAACATGCAGGCACCCTTTGTGACATTGTTTGTTGTGGTAATTTTATACTTATAAACAAGCCCCATGTATGTTTCCACACGCAAATGGGGATTTGAGTTCTCATGACCTTTAACCCTGCAGGGGCTAGCACAATTTCGCTTTTGTAAAATGGTGTGAAAATAGATGGTAGGCTCCGTTCCTTCTTTAAGAAACAGCCTACCTCATTATATGAGTTCATGTGATGAAGAAAAACTCTGAACAATCTCCCCTTTAAGAAGAATTGTTCAAACCTGCAGGGGTTAAAATAAATATTAAAATTTCAATTCACCACCTTTTGTCATTTAAATGGTGAACATATTTGGTGGTGCCGTTCGTAATAGTTTGGGACCACCTTCAAAACACTAAAATGAATTATTTTAATAAAATCTATTTTTAGAAACGCGCGACACGTTATGTGTTTAGTCATTTTATTTGCCAAAAATGGACAAAAGGTGTGAATTGCATGTATCTCAATATTTATTTAGAAACCACAGGTTCAGCCACGAAAAGTTACTCGCTCCATAGTGTTTTTGTAGGTGTTTTCATTAAAAATCAACAAACTCTTACACATGTCATGGTGTACATAGACAGGTAACATATCATTTATAATGTAGACAGGCCATACAAATTAAACCGAAAAAAATAATAATAATGACATGTTTTACCACACACAGTTTTTTGGTTTTTTTTTTTTGGGGGGGGGGGGGGTTCCCAGTACATTATATGTTATGGTCAATGGCACATCTTGGAAGGCTGGAAGAAAAAAAGGAAAATAAAAATCTGAAAATGGTTGTGACCTTAAGGAGATAGCAGCAAATTAACAAGGTCATCAGTTATGAAAAGACATTAGATTTTATAATTCATCTGAGTAGAAAGATATGTGATGGCAAATTACAATACAGTTCATGTAGAGTTCTGTTATATTTTTACAGTATACTGAAAAATTCTCTATTTTTAAGTAATTTCTATACTTCTGTTTTTTTTGGTAACCTTATTCTGTCACCACTACATGATGTGGTGAATGTGCAGGAATGAATTATGGTTTATTTTATTGTAGAAATACTGTAAATCTGTTTAGTTCTATAATTGACTATTAAGCTCAGTGTCAGTTTCTCCAAATGTGCTTTACCAATCCTAAAGAACAGGCAGGAAATTAGTTTCTCATGCATGATGTGAAAGATTAGGATTGTAAGAATGGGGATTCGATAATATCTTTGCATAGATCAACAGAAAAATAAGCAGCAGCTTAAAATGAATGACCATTGGCGAGTGAGATTGTGGGGGATAGAGAGATGTCCCATTCAAAATTGTGTGTTATAACAGCAATGATGACAGAGGTCAACAAGATATGAGCCTGTCCCTTTAAATGTGTGGATACTCACAGCTATACACAATAAAGCAATCTAATCCTAGAAAAGTCTACAAACTCTATCTCTTTGATGCCACTTGCAGTTAGAAAGTGGTATTATAAATTATTGCTATTTCTTTCAGACAATCTAAAAGGGAAAGTGATGTCAAAAAATGACTTATTGTTTAACTCATATATGTCCATGATGCAGCTGAAAGCATAGTTGGCAACTTTTGAAAATGGAAAAGCAGGAGATTGAAGAGGGCGGTGCTCCAAAAATTTGCATGGGCATGCCCATCTTTTTGTACCACGCCCCTTCAAAAAGCCACACCCACTCCGCCTAACTGCATAATGGCTTTGGAAGACAGCCAGGTAGATGCCCTTATAGCCAGGTAGTAGCCCCCCATAACCAGGTAGTGCCCCTTACAGGCAGGTAGATGCCCCCTTGTAGCATAGTATATGCCCCCCTTTGTTAGCCAGGTAGATGTCACCCTTGGTTAGCCAGGTAGTTGCCCGCTTTAGTAGTCAGGTAGTTGCCCCCTTTAGCAGCCAGGTAGTTGCCCCCTCCCCTTTGTTAGCCAGGTAGTGACCCCTTTAGTAGTCAGGTAGTTGCCACCTTTAGTAGCCAGAGATGCCCCTTTAGTAGCCAGGTAGTTGCCCCCTTTGTAGTCAGGTAGTTGCCCCCTTATTGTAGCCAGGTAGTTGCCCCCTTATTGTAGCCAGGTAGTTGCCCCCTTATTGTAGCCAGGTAGCCATTGTGGTAGTTGCCCCCTTAGTAGCCAGGTAATGCCCCCTTTGTAGCCAGGTTTTGCCCCCTTTGTAGCCAGGTAGATGCCCCCTTATGGGGTATGTCCAGGTAGTTGCCCCCTTTTGTAGTCCAGGTAGTTGCCCCCTTATTGTAGCCAGGTAGTTGCCCCCTTTTGTAGTCAGGTAGTTGCCCCCTTATTGTAGTCAGGTAGTTGCCCCCTTATTGTAGCCAGGTAGTTGCCCCCTTATTGTAGCCAGGTAGAGCCCCCCTCAAATAAAATAATAAAAGTCACTTACCTCACCAGGCTCCCTGCAGCACGGCCAGCTCCTGACGATCTCCTCAGCGTCGCAGGGGGAGTGAGTGCAGCCACGCGTCACACCCCCTGCGACGCTGATCTGTATATACAGCGCACAGCTCCTGCCTGCACAGTGACACGCAACGGGCGGGTGAGCGGCCACTGCGGCCGCTTCACCCGCCTGTAGCAGCGGCCCCGGCGGCGCCAGATAGCGCATTGCGTCTCTGGCGCCCGGGGGGAGGAATGCCAAACCTGCCGGGAGGCGGGGGGACCCCAAAATTAGGGGGACACCCCCCCCCCAAAAGCGGAAGTGGCATGTATCTGTAAAGCATTCTCTAAATGCTTTTAAAGTAGTGCAAGAAAGGGAAAGCTGCCCCCACAATAATTGGGAAACGACTGAATTAAAAAAAATCTACAATCCGAGAAAAAAAAACGGCTAAGAAAAAAGAAATGGACGGGGGTTTTTTTGATTAAAAAAAAAAAAATACAACCGAGTCCTCCTGGGGAAAGCCCAAAGAGAGGGCGCGAGAAACGTGTTGAGTTCATGTTTTTATGAATTATTTTATACTAATTGCCAATAAATATGGACTTCGGTTATAATATTGCATAGTCCAAGTTAATTTTATTGGCTTTTACAATATATCCCAAGCGTCTTTTATGCTCTTACAACTCAAAGGATTCTTTTGATTCCTTTTTAAAATTATGTCATTCCTGGTGCAAGCAGCTGGGTGTTTTTAAGAGAGAGGCAGCTACATTGGTGGATACTTTTCATAAGGGACAAATTCCCAAAGGGACAATTTTTCTTAAAAATTCATATTGAGTTTTTACCATATTCATGAAAACCCCAAAACAGGTGACAACACCAAGTTGAAGATTTTGATCTCTAATTGTACAATAATACACGAGGATTTGCTCTTTGTGTCTCCCCACAACCCCTTTTTGTTTTAGCACTGTTTGGCTGTTCATATAACTCTATATATCAGCGGTCCCCAACCTTTTTTCTACCAGGGACCGGTTTGATGCACGACAAATTTTTCCCCCGGCCCAGGGGAGGCGGGGTTTTTTGGGGGCGGGGTTTATTTGGGGGAGGGTTTATTAGGGGGGGTTTTTATGTTTAGAAACAACACAAAAAAAACCCCCAATAAAATGTTATTTGTCTTTTTGGGTAAGTATGGGGTAACCATATTTTTTAAAACTGGAGACGATTTTCCTCTGTGGGGCAATTATTTAATAAAGCTGACCCAAAGAGCTATAAACAGTTGCATAATATTTTATCGCTCGTGGTCAGATAATACATGTTTAAAATACATATGAACACCTTTTTTATAGAGATATTGCCCCCATAATAAATAAAAAAGCCCCCCGTAGTGATAGTGATACATAAACTGCCCCCCGTAGTGATACAAATGCCCCCCAAATGTACATAGCTCCCCCAGTATAGTGATACATAGTTGCCCCCAGTATATAGTGTACATACTGCCCCAGTTGTTATTGTGATACATAGCGCCCCCATAGTGATACATACGCCCCAGTAGGATACATAGCTGCCCAGTAGAATATACATAGCTGGCCCCCCTGGAACATAGCTCCCCCTTTGTGATAGTGTACTAGCTGCCCCCAGTATAATGGATACATAAACTGCCCCCCGTAGTGATACATACTGCCCCCATAGTGTAGTGATACAAGCTGCCCCCCTAGTGATACAGGCCCCCGTAGTGATACAAAGCCCCCCAATAGTGATAAATAGAACCCCATAGTGATACATAGCTACCCCCCCGAATTTAAAGATACATAGCTGCCCCCTATAAGAACATAGCTGCCCCCAGAGTGATAGGATCATAGCTCCCCCGTAGTGATAGTAAATAAAACTGCCCCAAGTGATACATGCCCCCCAGTAGTATACATAGCGCCCCCTTTATGATAGTGTACAAACTCCCCCCCTATGATACATAGCTGCCCCCCGTAGTGATAGTGATACATAGCTCCCCCAGTGGAACATAGCGCCCCCAGTAGTGATAGTGATACATAGCCCCCCAGTAGTGATCAAGCTGCCCCAGTATGAGTGATACTACTGCCCCCAGAGTGATACTCGCCCCAGTATTTGATACAAGCGCCCCATTGTGAAATGATACATAGCTGCCCCCCCGTAGTGTTTCATAGCTGCCCCCAGTAGTGATAGTGATACATAGCTCCCCCAGTAGTAAAAAACAAGCTACCCCCGTAGTGATACATAGCTACCCCCATAGTAATAAATAGCTGCCCCCATATAATGATACATTTCTGCCCCCAGTAGTAGTGATTTGGGTGCCCCCCCTAGAATGAAATTTTAGCTGCCCCCATAGAATGAAACAAAGGCCCCCCGTTTTTGATATATAGCTGGCCCATAGTAGTGATATATGGCTGCCCCCAGTAGTAATGATAATAGCTGCCCCCCCGTAGTAAGATATTACGCCCCCGTAGAGGATATTGCGCCCCCAGAGTAAAATACATAGCTGCCCCCCGTATATGATATATAGCGCCCCCCTAGTAGTGATATATGGCTCCCCCCAAATAGTATGATAATAGCTGCCCCCCGTAGTGTGATATAAGCTCCCCCCGTAGTAGTGAAAAAGCTCCCCCATTTAGTTTATATATAGCTTCCCAGTAGTAATGTTTTTAAGCTCCCCATATAGTGAAAATAGCTGCCCCGTATAAAATATATAGCTGCCCCCCGTATAATGGTATATAGCTGCCCCAGTAGTATTTATAATAGCTGCCCCAGTACTAGTGAATATGGGTGCCCCCCTGTAATGATCATAGTGCCCCCAGTAGTAGTATATAAGCTGCCCCCAGTGTAGGGGGAATATTAGCTGCCCCCCGTAGTAGTGATATATAGATGCCCCCCAGTAAGATATAAGTCCCCCCGTATAATGATATTTAACGCCCCCCGAAAATAGTGATATATAGCGCCCCCAGAGTGATAGTGAACATAGCTGTCCCAAGTAAATTTTGTGATACATAGCTTCCCCCAGTATTTATGTGATATTTTAGCTGCCCCCAGTAGTAGTATAATAGCTGCCCCCAGAGTATGAATATAGCTGCCCCCCAGATGTATACATTGCGCCCCCAGTAGTAATATATTAGCTCCCCCACTAGTAGTTTATATATAGCTGCCCCCGTAGAGTGATATATAGCTGCCCCCAGTGTAATGGTATATGCTGCCCCCGTATAGTGATATAAAGCTGCCCCCAGTAGTATGAATATAGCTCCCCAGTAGTAGTGATAAAAGCTTCCCCATAGTAGTGATATATAGCTGCCCCCCCTAGTGTGATATTTACTGCCCCCCGTAGTAGGAAAATATAGCTCCCCAGTAGTAGGATATATAAAACTGCCCCCATAGTAAAGGTATATAGCTGCCCCCAGTAGTAGTGAAAATGCTGCCCCCAGTAGAGTGATAAATAGTGCCCCCCAGTGGTAATGGTATAACTGCCCCCATGTATGTATATAGCTGCCCCACAGTAGTGATAATAGTGCCCCCAAAAAGAGTGATATACTGCCCCCCCGAGTAATGGTATATAGCGCCCCATAGTATGATATATAGCGCCCCCAGTAGTAGTGATATATGCTGCCCCCAGTTGTGATAATAGCTGTCCCCATAGTAGTGATATAAGCTCCCCCACTAGTAGTGATAATAGCTGCCCCCAAGTATGATTATAGCTGGCCCCCCAGTAGTATTGATTATAGCTGCCCCCTGTAGGATTATAGCACCCCCAGTGTGTATATTGCAGCCCCACTCATATAACCCTATATATCACAGAGCTCAGCTTCTCTCCTCTATCATAAACCTATATATCCAGAGCTCAGCTCCTCTCCCTATATCATATAATCCATATAACAGAGTTCCTCCTCCTCTATCATATAACCCTATATACACAAGCCAGCTTTTCTCCTTACATATAACCCAAAAATCGAGTCAGTTCTCTCCACTATCATTAAACCATATATCACAGAGCTCGGGGTTTCCCCTCTATCTATAACCCCATATACACAGAGCTCAGTTCTCTCCTCTATCATATAACCCTATAATCACAGAGCCAGTTTTCCCCCCTTTTATAACCCTTTTAAAACACAACTCAGCTTTTCCCTCCATCAATAAACCCCATTATCACAGGCTCAGCTTTCTCCTTCTATCTTTAACCATATACCCCAAGTTTCAGCTTCTCTCCTCTATTTAACCCTATAATCACAGAGTCAGCTTCTCTCCCTATCATATAAACCATATATCACAGAGCTCAGCTTCTCTCCCATTCATATAACCTTATATATCACAGAGCTCAGCTTCTCTCCCTTTTATCAATAACCCTAATTTCAAGACTCACTTCTTCCCCTAAACATATAACCCCATATATCACAGACTCAGCTTCTTCCCTATCCATAACCCCATATACACATGCCCGCTTCCCCTCCTCTATATATAACCCTAATACACAAGTCAGCTTCTCTCCTCTATCATACAACTCTATATATCACAGAACTCAGCTTCACTCCCTCCATCATATCCTGCTCTCAGATAGGACACCAGAAACCACCTGACAGGTCCCCTTTAAGTTTTAAATTCTAAAGCAATATTTCTAGACCTCTAACCCTCCTTGATACTGTCATACCTCTACACATCAGAAAAGAATTGGAAATTGCATGCTACACTTAAAGCAAAATATTGGCAGGATATGTGAAGTCTAGTTCCTATGTAAGTGGATCAAATGCTAAATGATTTATTTCAGAATCCACAAACACAAATATCCACTTTGATGTGAAGGGCCCCCAGTGCATTGAGGTGCACGGTGCTCGGCCTTTCCCACCAGATAATGTACATCACTGTGAGGCAGCTTTTCTAGCCTGCGGGCAAATCCCCTTGTTTGTGCTCTTCTATGGACTATTAAGGAAGGAAAAGGTTAATGGTGATTGTCATATATTTTTGTTTTTCCTTCTCTTGTTCCAGAACTCTTTAATATTTAAATGCAATTGTCTTAAAAAGGTACAAAAAATACAACCAAAATTGTGGGAAACATGGCTGCTTTCTTCCAGACGGAGCTCCACACTTATCTGTGTGTTTTGTCTTGTACTGAAGAGTAACTCTATTTGATTGAATATTGTATTATAAACTGCAATACCATACATAACCTGTGAAAAGGTGTGGCACTGTTTTGGAATAAAGCAGCCATGTGTTTGTAGTCCTGGAGAACCACATTCATTTATTTTCTCATATCTGCAATTTAAGCTCCGATTGGTTGATATGCATGTTGAGCTCTCATCATTATATGAGAAGCATTATATATTTCAATAGGATTTTACTAAAGGTTTAAAATAAAAACCTGAAATAAAAGGAAGATTTCTAAGTATTTCCCTAATGTTAGTTCGGAACACTGGAAGAGTACGTTACAGATGCTCCCTAGAGAGTCTATGAATTCTCAGCTGTTTATTCTGAATTGGTCATATTATACACCAAAAAGATTATTTCTTTTTAGACTTTTTGAGATATAGGATTAATAATACAAATCTGTTGCATATGTCTTAGAGATGCACAAAGCTCTTGAATATTGGAAAAAAAAGAGAATCTGGCTAATTGTAAAGTGCAGTGTTTGGAATTACAAATTTGTACAGAGTAGACTTTGGATTGGGCATTATGCAAGGACTGTGCAGTGCAAGGAATAATGTATTGATCAGTTAAAAAGTTAATAGCAAGAAGAGGAATTGGTTCAATATCGATTCATCTAGATGCCCCCTCTAGATAGTTGGATTAATGTGATAAATTTATTTGTAGCATTATATGTATGGCATATACATAGTCGAGTCACATTATTATCATTACTTCCAACTCTGCATCTGCCATTGAAGTGAGGGTGGACGTTGGCTACGAAGGTGCATGACACACTTCAGTGGAGCAGCTCTCTGCCAAAATGAACCAGGGACCACCGATGTGTGTCTAAAATAACAGTTCAGTGAACCCTGCTGCATATAGGGCTTTAGTGCATATGGATGGTCACTGGATCACTGCTACCAAGTTGCATTGACAGAAAAGGTTTTAATTTTAAAGAAAGAGACTCCCACCGATAGGCTAAAGGTTTCTCCAAATGGATGGAAGTTGGTGTGTCAGGTGAGAAACCTAAGAGGACAAACCTCCTACAATCATTGCTGGAAGAACACAAGCTGGTGGAAGCAGCACTATGGTCTGGAGAATATTTTTGCAGCATTAATATAGGTTAGAAGAGCATGAAATACTACAAATTCTATATGAACAGAGAATTTAAACCAATATATCACTGCAAATAATAATCCCTGTTAAAACATAACTTTTACTAAACATCTAAAATATTAATACTAAACCCCTATATATTACCACTGCATACCTAATGATACAGCATACTGTGCACTATCGTCAGTGGAGTAATCGCCCCCCATAAAGAAACGGCTCCGCTTTAATGACAGACAAATCACTACATGCGTGTATAGACACCTTTAAAACCCAGCTATCCCGACGCGTTTTCCCCCATACAATATTAGGGTTCATCAGGGGATTTTAAAAATTTTTCTCACTGTGGAAAAAGAATATGCTATATACAACGCATATACTACAACACATGTACTTCCCTTTTAGATTAAATAAGTGGACTGATACTTAGCTTAAGTGCTGCCAGGTATAATGACGATAATTCCCGCAGCTTCTCTAGTACGCTGGCACCCAAGATAAGAGGGATACAGAGCAAAATTGTTCTCGTCTCCCTTATAGTCTTAAAGGGCCCCCGTAAATTTTATAATATAAAAAATTCCCCCGTGTTTACAATGGGTGATAAAAATTTTTATACCCATTTCCGGTTCCCATGGGCATGTTTTGCATATTTCACTGCTCGGGTTTTTTTCCGGGCTTTCCCGGGATGTTAAAGGGGGCGCATTCCCGGAAGAAAAATACCGCCCTTTCCCGGTTTAGAAACACCCGGGGAAACAACCCGCGCCAAAATGTTGAAAGCCGGCCAAACCACGCGCGCCCGGCTTTCAAAAAAACATTTGCGAAAGTAAAAAGGGAAACATAATGCCATTTTCCATACCCCCGCCCCCTGGGCCCCCGGCGCCATAAACCTATAAAAAAAGGTTGGGTTTTTTAGATTTTCAAATGTCCCCAAAACCCATCCCACTGACGCCAGGGAAATCCCCTTTTGGGCAAATGCACTTTTTTCCTTTCCCACCACCTCATCGGCATGATATTTTAATAAAAGGGACTAATGGGCGGGACATTAAAATTTTGTTTTCCCGGAGAAAATTTAATATAAGCAAACACATGTAAATTGAAAAACGGACTTAAAACAGGCCAAAAGAAAGACTTTCGGGGTAAAAAAATTAAATTGCCCCTCAGCTGACTAGATTATCAAGCGTAGGTAATCAATAAATTTAAAATAAAAAAATTAAAAAGATATAAACCCAGATACTTTTTTCATTGGTCAACTTAAAAAGATTAAATAGTGGCCCCTCTATGGAAGTGGACAGACAAACCAAGTACGGGCCCAAAAGAAAAGGACTTTTCCCAATAAAGCAACCAAATTGCAAAGCCCTCTTTTGGGTTTTTGGGGTTGAACAGAACCCCAAACAAATAAATCCTTTTGGGCCTCTTTACACGGGATTCGTCTACCCCATTCCCCTCCTCTGGGGATGGTCTAAAACAACTTCTAAAATCAAAAAGCCAGGGTTTCCCCAATCACCAATAAGGTTTCCCCACTTTTTGAGCTACTGGCGTGTCTCTCTTTTTCGAAAACCCCCCCAAAAGGCCCACCCCCCCCATTTTTTAAAAAATTTTCCCTTGTTTTTTCCAATGTAATTGAGGGGGCGGGGGGCATATACACATAAAAACCCCACCCCCTTCCCTTTCCAAAATTTGGCAAAATAAACGGAAAAAAAATTTGTTTCCATTTGAGGCACTTTTTAAGGATTGGTTTTTTTTAAAAACGTAGGGGTCGGGGCTAACATCTCTGCCCAAAATTTGAAAAAACCCCAAAGGGCCCTCCTTCAAACCAAGTGCCTTGAGAGGGTTTTGGGTGTATAGTGACAAGGAACCACCCCAATTTAATAGATCTCCCCCAACGAAAAAGGTTATCGAGGGGGTTGGAGGAAGAAACCTTTAGACCCTGCCCAGCACAAAATCCCCCCCAAAAATTTTTTGAGGATATTGATGATTTCTAAAATTTCTGTCATCAAAGGGGTTTAACTATACGTGCTCAAATTGGTCTCTTCATCGCCGGGACTTGCCTGTAATAGGGTTTTCCTTTTTTTTTTTTGTGCTTTCCCTAAAGGCTAAATCCCAGGACTTTTTGGGGGTTTACCCTCGATAAGAAATCTCTCTCTCAACATACCGACTGTCTCCAAAAACCCCAAACTCGGGAGCAGTTTCTCTTAACTCTCAGAAATTTGACCTTGGGAAACCCTCCTTACGGGGAAAGGGGGGAATGGTCCTTTTTTCCAGTGTAAAAAAAAAATTAAAAGTTGTTTGTAGGTTTTCCTATCCAAAACTGTATAAATATTACCATTCAGATTTTTAAATGATAAGGACATTTTAAGGGGAAAGGTAAACATCTCTCCGCATTTCAAATGGAAAGGCATACCGATATTGTTTTTGTTAAGTTGTGCAACAAACTCCCAAAATGACATCTTGTACCCCCCAAGAATGATGATGTCATCAATGTACCTCCCCCAAAATAATATCTGGGGGGCCATTATCATCCCCCGGGTTGGGTTTAACCAAGGTAGCCCCCCAAACCACCCCAAAGGAAAAAGGGATTTGAAATACGCGGGAGCGCAAAGCTCCCCTTTTTTGGCATGCCCCGACTGGGGGAAGGGTCTTTTAAAAAAGACAAAAAATTAGCCGTAATAAAAAAACAAGTAGTCTAATGATTTTTTTAAAAGGGGGTTTGGAAAGGGGCCCCCGCCCTTGGGCCGGGAGACATCGTCAAAAATAAAAAACACTAGATCAGCACAGAAACCCAATCTTACAGATAACAATTAAGTAGTGGGAGAATTACAGATTCTACAAAAGGGGCCGACCTTTGTACCCACCCAAGTAAAATTTATTTTTTTATGGGTCAAAGATGTACATCTATATTTTGCGTAAGCTCAAGTGGGGATAAATTTTTTAAAAATTTAAAAATAAGATCGATAAAGCCACAGTTGGGGGGTCCCCCAAAACAAAAGGAAAAACTGGAAGGGATAGCACTTTAGTGTCCCTTATTGGGGGAGGAAAAATTAGGAGGGACAAACTAAATTGAAAACTAAAAAATAAGGGGGGGGGGGGGGAAAGCCCTATCCCTGGATACACGTGAAATTGGGTTTTTTTTTTGCAAATAGTCTCAAAAGAACTTCGTGATTTGGCAAACAGAGACTACCATTTCACAATAACTCAGTAAGAGGATTAGAAGCGTTTTCCCGCACTGGGAAAAGATAAGTCAAAATTAATTTAAAAACCCCCGAAAAGGGGGGAAAAAATAGTCATATTAAAAACATGACATGTATAAAAGAAAGTGTTTAAAGATCTTCTCAAGGGCAAAAGGTATTAAAAGAAATTCTATCTATGGACCCAAAAACAACCTTTCTAGGAATTGAGAGGGTACTCGTGGAGGGTTTTTGAGAAGGGCCCCCTTTTATCACATACAGAATTCAAATTTAAAGATGCCTTCTAATCCCCCAAAATAAACCCACTTTTTATTCGATCCCTAAGATTTATAAGGGGTTTTACCCCACAAAACAGAACCCCTAGTCCTCAGGTTTTGGGATTTAATTATGCAAAAGAAGGGGTCTACCCTAATAAAACTTACAGGATTTCGTAATTACATTGCCATCCCCACATAAGGGGATACTTTCTGACCTTTTTCTTTGACTAGATGGGAATTTACTGTTAATAAAGAAGTTTCTATTGGGGTTTTAAGACATTGAAGCCCATAAATAATATCCCCCACGAAAAGGTTTTCCCCGGGATCGAATAAATTTTTTTCCAAAAAGAAGTATAGAAATTTTTAGGCTCATAAAGGGGTCAATTTAAAATTTCTTTATTTTGTATTTTCGGCATAATTTTTTTGTCTTTTTTCAAAAAGACCTTTCCCCCAGCTCCCGGGCACTGCAATGGGGACCCCTTGCGCTCCCCGTATGCAAATCCTGGGGTTTCCCGGGCTTGGTTTGGGGGCTACCCTGGGATCCCAACCGGGAGATGATCAACGGCCCCCCGGGTATTAAATTTTTGGGGGGGTTTCATTGATGACTTTAACAATTCCCCTGGGGGGGTACAAAAATGTCCCTTTTGAGGGGTTTTTTTCACAACTTTTTAAAAAAAACAATATCTATGCCCTTTCACATTTTGAAATCGAGAGATGTTTACCTTTCCTAGATTTCCTTATCATTTAAAAACTGAAAAGGGAAAATTCATACGAATTTATAGGAAACCTACAGCAACTAAAAGTTTTTACACTGGAAAAGTTTCCATCCATTTTCCCTTTTAAAGAGGAATACCGAAAAGGTCAATTTTTGAGAGTTAAGAGAAAAATGCCCAAGATGAGGATTTTAGGGGACAGTCCCGGTATGGGTTTTAGAGAGAGATTTTTTAAACGAGGATAAACCCAAAAAAAGTCCGGAATCCCGCCCCTTTTTGGGTGCACAAAAACAAAAAAGGACAACCCTTTTACAGGCAAGTCCCAGCAGATGGGAAAAACCAATAGAGCACGTATAGTTGCAACCCTTTTAAGACAGAAAAACTAGAAGTCATCAAAATCCTCAAAAAAAAATTTTTGGGGGGAATTTTTTATGCTGGAAACCAAAGGGTTTTAGAAGGATATCTTCCCCAACCCCCCCCCCAAAACCCTTTTCGTAGGGGCAGATCTATTAAAGATAGACTGGTCCATAGTTTACTATAAACCCCTACCCTCTCAAGGGACTGGTTAGAAAAAGGGGAAACCCGGGGGATGTTCAAATGTGGACAGAAATTGTAGCCTGCCCCTGACCCCAAACAATTAAAACCCAAAACCCCCTTTACAAAATGCCCCCAAATGGAAAAAAAATTTTTTTTTCCGTGATTTTGCCCCCAATTTTTGAGACAAAGAGTAATTTAAAATTGTATATTTTCCCCGCCCAAAATCAATTACATTGGAAAAACCAAAGGGGAATTTTTTAAAAAAGGTGGGTTTTAACCCCTCCGGGGTATACGAAAAAGGGAAAAGACACGCCAGTAGCTCGACAAAGTTTTGGGGAAAATCATAATGGGATTGGGAAACCCCGCGCTTTTTTGGGGGTTTTTGAAGAAAATTTTTAAACCCCCCCCAGAGTAGGGGGAAAGGGAAAGAAAGAATCCTGTGTAAAGAAAGGGCCCCCTTTCATTTAAACGGATGGGTTTTTTTTAAACCCCAAAGGGGCCCAAATGAGACTTTGCCCAATTTTGGGTTCTTTTTTGAATAGACTCAAACTTTGGCCGTTCCCCCATTGCTTTGCTCGTTCGCACTCTCCATAGAGGACCACTATTGCTCTTTTTAAATCCGACCAAAAGAACATGTTACAGTGTCAAAAACTTAATTTTTCCCTTATATTTATTGAATTTCCCACAGCTTTATAATCCATGTCACTAAAAGGGCAAAAAGAATTTTTTTTTTTCCCCAAAAACTTCTTTGGCCCCGTTTTAATCCGTTCAATTTACATGTTTTTTTTTTTTGCAAAATTTTAAAAATTTGCTCCGGGGAAAAACCCAAATTTTAAAGTCCTGCCACATTTGGGCTTTAATTTCCATTTATCATGCCAAAATGAGGGGTGTCAGAATAAAATGCATTTGCCCAGAGTTTATTCTGTGGCAAATCAGTGGGATGTGGTTAGGAGTTTCATTTTGAACCAAAATAACCCCAACTTTTTATAGGTTTTGGCCCGGGCCCAGGAGCGTGGGGATGGTTTTGGCATTATTTTTTCCCTTTTTACTTTCGAATTTCTTTGTTTTGAACGCCCGGGGCCGCGGGTTTGGCCGGCTTTCAAAAATATTTCGCGGTGTTTTTTTCCCGGGGGATGCTAACCGGGGGAACGACCCGGTATTTTACTTCCGGACATGCGCAGTTTAACATCCGGAACGCCGGGAAAAACCAAGAGCCCGTGAAAAAATGCACACAGCCCCTTGGGGAAACCCCGGGAAAAGGGTATAAATTTTATCACCTATCTGTAAGCACTGGGAAATTTTTAAAAATTAAAAAATTTACGGGGCCCTTTAAGGGCCCTATAAGGAGACAGAGACAAATTTTTCTCTGTACCCCTTAACTTGGGTGCCAGCCCTACTAGAGAAGTGCGGGGAAATTTTCGTCTTTAAAACCGGCAGCACATAAGCTAATATCATCCACTTTAATTTTAAACTAAAAGGAAGTACAATGTTTGTTTTATATCGTTTTTAAATACATAATTCTTTTTCCAAAAGTGAAAGAAAATTTTTAATCCCTGATGAACCCAAAAATTGTTTTGGGGGGAAAAGTGTCGGGATAGCGGGAATTTTAAAAAGTCCCCATACAAACCCTGTAGTGATATTGCTTTCAATTTAAAACCCGGGGCCCCCCTCTTTATCGGTGGGGATTTTCCCACTGACAGATAAATGCACAGTATGCTGTAAACATCTAGGTTTTCCCGTGGTTTAAAATATTTGGGGTTTAGATATTAAAATTTTTGAAAGTTTTTTGTAAAAGTTAGTTTTTAAAAAGGATTTTTTAAATTTCATGAAATAATGTTTGAAAGCATGACCAAGGCTTCCAAGTACCCTGGTTTATGAATGCCTTAGACGTGAACCCAATTGAACATCTGTAGAGGCCACTTTTTATTGCCCCCCAACTTTCCAGGAAATTATTTAAAACACTCCCCGACCCAATCTAGCTGCTGTCCATGGGGGCAAACGGCAAAGGGACTTTATCAAAAAGGGTTGACTCGAAAGTACAGAAAAAAGCTTTGGATAGGGGTGGGTAATTTAAAAAAAGGGTTTTAAAAAGAACCCATACCCCAGAGAAACCTCTTAAGAACAGGAGCCATAAAAAACAAAAAAAACTTCTCAAATATGCTTCATTAGGAAAATCAAAGTATTTCATCTGTAATTCAGTTTTTTAAAAAAGCACTGGCCCTTTAAGACAGCTCTGAAGTCGGGCCCAGTCAGCACATGACAGCTTGATGGATCACTATGTTGACAGCTCTGTCAAAGTAACTGCTTCTGAGCTGGAAGAGTCCACTGTGAAAGGGGGAGCCAGGAAGTCTGCTGTGCCCACTGATAAACTCTGGGCTGCTTTGTTTGTGCTGGATATAACATAAGCAGCAGTGTAGATCCTGTCACAATATGTCCTCAGTATGCTGTGCCTACAGTGTATGTAGTGAGGGACTCAGATTACCCTGTACAAGCAGCTATTCTCTTAGCTCCACCTGCACAGTTAGTATCTCTCAACAGAAAGAATCCCTTAGCTTTTGCTAAAAAAGTGAAATTAAAATATGTTCCCCTGTAATACTGACATGAGCCCTCTGCATTGCTAATGACATGTATTGGAAAGAAGTCTTATAAATTCATCTACTACTACACCTTCTGTGTTTGTGAGTAGGTGATAGGTACTCTTTAAAGTCATTTTTTGAGATCACAACATTGATGAGTGATTCTCAGGATAGGTAATCAAAGTCTGATCGGTGGGTGGTTGACTCCATTAGGCCATCAAAATTGTGATTTTGGAAAACCTCTTCAAATACCTCACATGGGAACTATGCTTATAAAAGTGACTATTAAATAGGCTTAAATACCTTCCATACATGAACATCTTTAAATAATACTTGAAATTAGTTACTTTTTCATTTTTTCACAATAAAACAGTCATCAAAATGAAAATATAGTATCAAAATACTTTTTCATGGCTCCACTGCATTGAGATATAATGTAGATCAAATTCAACCCCACTAGCTGTGGTGGGTCTTTTCTCTGGACAAGGAGAATACATTCTTCCATTGCATAAATGTAACCGAAACACAGTAGAGCCAGTAGTTTTTGTCTTTTTTTTTTTTATTCCTTCCCCACCAACACTCCATATATTATTCATAGGATAAACATAGATAGAGCTTGAAGCTCTTGGACCCCAATGCAAAAGCTGTGCAGGGCTTTAACAATTATAAAGTGACTTTAAGAACAATGGCGTCATATCACAGAGGATCTACTGACACCCATAAATGTATATAGTGCCAGCATATTCTGCAACACTTTACATTCAAGAGGATATAAGTGCAGACAAAAAACAAACATTACATAGTAAAAAGCTTTTGGACAAAAGGTGGTTAATACACATTATATACAGATAGGTGCCTGTGAGTGTCCAATTGTAGGGAGTATCAGTAGTGTGTAAATGAAAGTGGGGAGTTAGTATTTAGGGATCTTGGTAGACCAGATTGAGAAGATGTATTCACAGGGCGCTCTCAAAACTCTGAGTGTTATGAGTTGCCTGTTCACATGGGTAGCACGTTCCAGAGAATTGGTGCAGCACATGTAAAGTCTTGGAGGTGAGCATGGGAGCTTCAGATGACTGAGGCTTTTAATCTAAGATCATCAGCAGATCGCAGAGATCTGGTAGGGTGATATAGGAGTAGATAGCCAATGCACTGACTGACATAGGATAGAAGCATCAGTTTAATGGCTGGAAAGAAAGATGGCTGCTGCATACCAGATGCATTAGAGAGGGGTGAGTTTACAGAAGGGGAGAGAGTTAAGTAAGGAGTTACAGTAGTCAAGGCGGGAAAGTATAAGGGCAACAATAAGAGCTTGTGTTGTTTCCACATTAAGAATAGGATGGATTCTGGAGATGTTCTTGAGATGCAGATGACAAAAGTGGGCAAAGGATTGAATATAGGAAGTGAAGAACAAATAAGAATCGAGTATGACCCCCAAGACAGCAGGCATGCCCTATAGGAGTGATGGTAGTGCCACACTCTGAAACACAAATAGCCAAGGACCAACGTGTAACCTCCTATAGTTACACCTCGGAAGCATCATGTAGCTAAAAACCTAAAGTCCACATCACCATACAGATAAGTTATCTTATTTTTATATAGGGTTAATATATTCTGAAGCATTTTACAATCGGCGCAGTGTGAACAAACAAGCACGTATCTGCTCTTTAACATACCTAACGTTGTGTGCAGTCCACAAACAACTACATAAGAGTAAGTCTATTAAGTGGCTTGTGCCATACAAAAAGAGTAGAACGGAACATAAGTTCAATCAGCAGAAATTTCATTTAACAAGGTTTTCTGCTACGAGTCTGCAGTTTGTTCTTGTTTATATTATTTATTTTTTCTACAATTACCATATCATAATGTCAGGTACCAGGATACTGGTCTGCAACACGGCAAGAAAAGCTCAGCTCCAAGTATTATGTGCAGCTTGGGTATAAAGTGCCGGGTGAACGTACATTCTTTTATATTTAAGGGTAATTCCATATGGAAATTATATACGTAATAAAGTAAACATATCTCAAAGAAAAATTCCCTACGAGGCTTAAGCAACGTCCAATGAGGTTTTTACTTTGTTCATGATTACACAGATATAACACTATTTTGTTTTCGTTAGTCAATATCTGGTTGATGAATAAAAAAAAAAAGGTGGATAGTACAGCAGGCAATCAGATCAGCAATATATCATCCCTTAAATAATATGCATTTATACAGAATGCCCAACTCTCTTCTATAGACTTATACGGAAAAAAAAGTATCCTAGAGCTGATATTTTGTGCCTTTGTGTTATTTTCTGAATTATGGATCTGGTGTTAATTCCATTTGCAAATCTATGTTGTGGTGTTGATTGTCTTGCAGTGTTGGGGTCCTGGGTTCAAATCTGACCAGGAGCGGCATCATTATGGAGACTTCTCTGAGTAATTTGGTTTCCTCAAAAACATAGTGATAGAGAGCCCTAATGGGGACATAGACAGATGAGAGTGATGACTATCTCTGTGCAATGCCGTGAAATATGGTTGTGCTATATAAATGGCAGAATAAACAAGTCTGTATATAAGGCAAGTTAACAGTTATAGTTTTTGGAGCACATTCACAATTCATTCAAATCCATTAAACCATTAATGCAAAAGTATAAGGCTAGGTCTACACAGCCGTGGAAAAAATAAAACGAGCTGAAAACCAAATCCTAAAAACGTTCATAAAACTGAGTTTTGTGTCCACTGCCACAGCAAATAAAACGAACAGAAAAAAGACGTTTTGTGGAGACAACAGAATGTTTTTTACTATACAAGTCGATGGGACCTGTTTTCAGTTGTTTTTCAACGTTTTTATAAGACGAAAAATGCTTTTTTTCGTTTCAGTAATTGAATCTAATCTGAGAGAACAGACAGAAAATGAGTACAAAATAAGAACCAAACTCATTGAATCCATCAACAGATTTAATTTCTAATTATAGAAATACTATACAAGATCCAGCAATAAAAAGATTTGTGCCTACTCAGACCAGGAAGAAATGTTAGTTTTAAGAAAAAAAAAAAAAAATTGGACACATAATAACTGGAATTGCTCAAATAGCTAGTATTTCACAATTTATATTGTTCAAACTGGTGGCTGTATTAACAAACGTATTTACGTGCTTCTAAATGGCAGTATAACAAAATTATTTTTCCAAAGAGCCACAGTGCAAAATCTCTAACAGGACACGTGTTCCTTATGGAACTACAATAATCTTAAAATATGGGACAGAAGAACCTATTGGGCCCCTCAACTTCCCGGCCCTGGACCATCATTCTACCTAGAAGCAATGCCTCTTGACAGGGGCGTAACTAGAAATGCCAGGGCCCCATAGCAAACTTTAAAATAGGGCCCCCCACCACCATCCGTAAAAAAGAAAAAAAAAAATTAACTTTTTATGTGTTTATCAAGAATAACAGAAAAAATTGTCACCAGACACTCCCACACACGCCACTCAACGGGCGGGCCCCATGCCTACATCCCGCCCCCGCCGCCCTCACTCCCCTCCTCCGCACACGGCAGTTACTCACACACCCTACTCCCCCATACGCCGCCCACCACATACCCCACTCCCCACACGCCAGCCACTCACACGCTGGTCACACCCCCAAAACCCAGCCCTCACGCTAGTCAATCCCACCACGCCTAATACAGCCGTAAAATCCCCCCACACCACCCCCTCAATGCAGTCCACAGCCACACCCCAGTCACTTACACGCTGCTACATCCTGTACAGCCAACAACCACTGCCTTCACATTTTCACACTCCAGCCACTCACATGCCGGGCCATCCGCACACGCCACCACTCACCGCTTGGGCACACCCCCACACGCCAGTCTCACATCCGGGCACACCCCCCACACCCAGCCCCCACACCCGTCAATCCCAAAACCCCCCACTCAAATGCCGGTCCTGCCCACACCCCCAGTTTTCCCCACTCGGCCACATCCCCAAAAACCTCCACCACCACATGCCGTCACATCCCCACACGCCAGTCACTCAAACGCTGGTCACATCCAAACGCCAGCCACTCAATCCCTCACATCCCACCACCCAGTCACCACACCGGCACATCCCGCAATGCCATCCCTCACCCCTGGTCACATCCCGCACATCCCAAAAGCCACTCACACCTGGTCACATCCCCACCCCGATCAATCACCTCCGGGTCACATCCCGCCACACCACCCTCACAGCCGGTCACTGCCACACCACCGTAAACCAAAACGCGGGTTCACATTGCAAAGCCAACAACCCATCCAGTCACATTCTGCCCTCCACCCTCAACATGCCGGTCCATCCCCAAACGCCAGCCCTCACACACGGGTAATCCCGCAACCCAGCCACTCACATCCGGTCCATCCCACAACGCCAGCCACTCAAATGCCGGTCCACCCCACCCTCCCCGCCAGTTATCAACTGCCCAACCCACACACCCCCCACTCCATGCCGTCCCACCCCGCACAACCATCATCAAACCTGGCACATACAAACGACCACTAAAGCGGGTACCCCCCAATGCCATCCACCCCCAAGTGGTCACACCCGAATGCCTGCCCCACCCCAATCCCATCCCAAAAAATTTTTGACCCTAACGTGGTCAATCCCACAACGCCAGCCCTCCCGCTGGTCACTCCCCAAAAACCCCAAAGTCACTCGTGGTAACCCCAAACCCCCACAGCCATCACTCCCGGTCACATCCCCCCAAACACCAGCCATCACACGCCGTACATCCTGTAACGGAACCAAAAACGTGGCAAATCCCGACAGAGCCAAAAAACCCCAAAATCACAACCCCGAACCCCCACCCCTAAAAAGCTGGTACAATCCCAACAAAACCCTCAACCCTGTCACAATCCGCACACGCCAGCCACCACACCCCGGGGCAATCCCAAAAGCCACCCACTCACACCCGGTCACATCCGCACATCCGCCACCACACCCCAATCAACCCGCAACGGCAGGCCACTCAAAAACGTTTTCACATCCCAACACGCCAGCCAATCACATGCCCGGTCACAACCGCACACCCTTTACTCCCCACCCGGGTCAAATCCAGCCCCAACCAGCCATCACACTTTGGTCACATCCCCACACGGCAGCCACTCACACCTGGCACATCCCACACAATACTGATATTTTTGATATTTTTGGACTGCAATTCTTTGATTTTTATATAGATTTTTTTTTTTTTTTTTGCTTTGGAGATCACCCCTCCCCAAAAACAGAGTCTGTCACTATGTAATAAACTAAATAAAAACATCACAATCTACATACACACACAGATAATATACATACACACACTCGACACTAAAAATACCCCCAAACACCCCCAAACCCTTTACCTGTATACAATGCAACTGTCTTATTCACCCGACGTCTCAGGAAGACACAGGGGGGTTTAAAAGGAAAGTACACAGGCAGAGCTTCCTGCTCTCAAGGGCGTGCAGAACCCCCCCCTCCTCCATTGTCCTGTCCCGCTGTGCCTGTGCGGATCACCGGGGGGCCCAAACAGCACAGAGGAGAGGGGAGGAGGGCCCACAAACACCAGAGGGGGGGAGGAGGGATCCCACAAACAGCACAGAGGAGAGGGGGGGAGGGGAAACCCCCAACAGTACAAGGGGGAAGAGAGGAGGGGCCCCCCCAAACACACAAGGAGAAGGGGGAGGGGCTGCTGGGGGGAAACAGCTCTTTAAAATAAATTTTTTTTCACTCCGTGGGTGTGGGTAATCGCTGCCCCTATGACTGTAGATTTTATGAGGGTTTTTTTTCCCGGGGGCGTAAAGATCAAGTTCCTGTTTCTGCGGGCCCGGGCCCCCAGGGGTGCGGCCCCGTTTCAATGCGTTGCCACTTCGGGGGTTCCGCCACTGCCTCTTGTGAAAATACAAACTACTGTTAAACCAGATTCTTCATTAATTAAGTTTGAAAACAGCTTTTAAAAAAATTTGTGTTGTTGTTATTTTATATATATATATTATAAATATATATTTTTTAATATATAATATATAAAATATATATAATATAATATATATATAAAGAGGGCAAAGGGGTTGGTTTACCAGAGATATGTGTCACCAAGGACCCTGGCATTGGTGAGGTGAAAACCTATAATTTACAGGTGTCAGCAGCGGTAGGTTGCTGACACACGTTTTGTTAGTATACTTGCAGAGCAAGTAGTCCGGGCCTGGTTTTCACAGGAGCAGTCATAGAGTTGGGTGGGTGACTGCTCCCACATCTTCAGGGTCCAGGCCGGAGTTTGGTGACCGTATGTAAACCTGGAGATCAGGTGGGTAGGTGGAGTGTTGTCTGTGAAGTGGAGGAAGAGAGCAGGTGTGCTGCAGACTTCCCAGGAACAGACCCCAAGCCAGTCTCAGTTGGAGGCAAGGGAGCCTGGAAGCTTATCTGGACACAGGACTGCAAGTGTCCCACACGGACTGTGTAAGACTGTTTTTGTTCCTTTCTTTTGGCTGAAGTTAAGCCCCTGTTTATGTTGCTGTGTGTTTGAGGCTGAAATAAACGCCCGTTCACCTAAACAGATTTAAAGACTGGTCCTGTCTTACCATACCACCGAGCGGATCCCTTACAATTGGTGGAGGATGCGGGCATCTCTGGCACTGGTTGTGCTGCATACAACAGTGCATAGACGTACAGCAGCAACATTTAAAGGGCTGGAGCCTAAAGGTTGCTATTACTAACGGACACAGTTTTTGCCTGAAGAGACTGTGTGGCTGCGGGGTTTTTTTTTTTTTTTTGTTTGTGCATAATAATGTCCTGGGTTAAGGCTGCAACTGAGATCTCCACTACATCCGCCTCCATGGAGGAATTAATTAAACACCTAGTGCAAGCAAATGCACAGCAGCAGCAAGCCATGGCTCAACAGCAGCAGACCCATAGAGAGGCTATACAAGAGCAGCAGCAAGCCCATGCAAAAGCCATGCAAGCTCAGCAGGAAACCAACCGATTGCTGATTGAACAGATGACCCGGGAAAAGCCAGTGCCTCCAGTGACTAGCAACGTACACAATGCCAGAAGGAGCGCGAGGGAAGCGTTGCAAAAACTGACACTGGAGGAAGACGTCGAGACTTACCTCACCGGGTTTGAGCGGTTGGCTAACCAAGAACAGCTACCCCCGGGTCAATGGGCAGAGGTCTTAGCCCCATTTCTAACCGGGGAACCCCGGAAGGCTTATTGTGACCTTTCGCTCCAGGAGGCTAACGAGTATCCAAAGTTGAAAGCAGAAATCCTGGCACGACTTGGGGTGACCATGGCGGTACGGGCCCAGCGGGTCCACCACTGGACCTGTTGTACGGACAAGCCCACCAGGTCCCAGATGTTTGATTTATTTCATCTGGTGCAAAAATGGCTACAGCCGGATGTATGCACCCCGGCTCAGATGGTGGACCGGGTAGTCATGGATCGGTTCATACATTCCCTACCCCGACCTATCCAGACCTGGGTGGCCCAAGGGGACCCGCAGTCAGTCGATAGCCTGGTGAGCTTGGTAGAACGGTTTCACACTGCTGAGAACACCCGAGGCCCTGCAGGGGTTCGAAAGTCTGCATACTGGGAAAGCCCAAAAGACTCTGAGAAACCAGGACAGCAGAGTCTGCAGCTGAGTCGCCCTAAAGGCAGGGTGATACCAGAACCCGGGAAGCAAGGGGGACTCCGGGAGGTGGTTTGTTGGGGTTGCCATGCCCCAGGACATCGGGTTTCCCAGTGCCCCCATACTACGGAACCGATGGACTGCTCAGCAGGACGGCGGTCCTCCTTGTTTGCCCACACCGCATGTGCATGCAAGTGGGGCCCCCGTTCTGCCAAGTGACGGTTAATGGGACTCAGGTTTCAGGCCTGTTGGACTCGGGGAGTCGGGTTACGCTCCTCTCAGCTGCTATTACACATGAGGTGATCCCAGGGAAGAGTGTAGGGGTTACCTGTATTCATGGGGACACTAAGGGTTACCCAGTGGCTCGGGTAATCATGGAAACGGAGCAGGGAGTTAGGTCCCACCAGGTAGGGGTGGTCCCAGGATTGATGTATGACGTTATAATCGGGCAGGATTTTCCTCTGTTCTGGCCTCTGTGGGGACAGGTACTACCAAAGAACCAGTTGCCCCGTCAGGAGACCCGGCAGGATACCGGCCGCCCGGTGGTGGCTGTATCAGAGGGTAACCAGGAGTTTCCCCTGTCTGTGTTGCTCGGGGATAATGAAGAGGCAACCCCTGATGAGGTGGTCCCCGACTTGGAGGTATCCCGTGAAAACTTTGGGTCTGCCCAACTCCAGGATGAGACCTTGAGAGGGGCCCAAAGTAGTGTGGTGGTAGTAAATGGTGTGCCCCAAGGGCCTGGGGTGGAAAAGAGTACCCCATTTTGCCATGAACGGGGATCTGCTATATCGGGTGACAAAACGTCAGGATGAGTTGGTAGAACAACTCGTAGTGCCTAAACCATACCGGAAGATGGTAATAGACCTTGCTCATTCCCATGTGTTAGGGGGGCACTTGGGGTCAGAGAAGACCCAGGAGAGGATCCTTCAGAGATTCTATTGGCCGGGGGCTACACCGACACGTTCAGGACTATTGCCAGTCCTGCCCCGTATGCCAGATCACCTCCCCAGTAGCCCACTTCCGCAGTCCCCTGATACTCCTTCCGATTATTGAAGTGCACTTTGATAGAATTGCCATGGACTTGGTAGGACCCCTGGTGAAGTCCGCCAGAGGACACCAGTATATCCTGGTCGTGGTCAATTATGCAACCCGGTACCCAGAGGCAGTCCCACTCAGAAATACTTCCTCCAAGGGTATAGCCAAGGAGTTGTTTCAGATGTTTTCCAGGGTTGGGATAACTAAGGAAATTCTGACTGATCAGGGGACCCCGTTCATGTCAAGGGTGATGCGGGACCTCTGCAAAGTGTTAAAAGTTACCCAGCTCCGCACCTCTGTTTATCATCCACAAACAGACGAGCTGGTCGAATGTTTTAACAAGACCCTGAAGGCTATGTTAAAATGAGTAGTCGAAAAGGATGGTCGAGACTGGGATTATCTACTACCCTATCTGCTGTTCTCCATCAGGGAGGTGCCCAAGAGTCCACAGGGTTTTCCCCATTTGAGTTGTTATATGGCAGGCACCCCAGGGGGTTGTTGGATGTTGCCAAGGAGACCTGGGAAGGGGAGGTCACTCCGTATAAAAGTGTAATAGAGCATATCTCCCAGATGCAGGAAAGAATAGCCCAGGTGATGCCGATTGTGAAGGAGCATCTTCTCCAGGCTCAAGAGGCCCAGGCAAGGGTCTATAATAGGTCAGCCCGTCTAAGACAGTTTAACCCGGGAGACCGAGTTCTGGTGTTGGTGCCCACAGTAGAAAGCAAGTTTCTCGCAAAATGGCAAGGGCCGTACGAGGTAGTCGAAAAAGTGAGTGAGGTGAATTACAGTGTACACCAACCAGGCAGGAGGAAGCCCTACCAAGTGTATCATGTGAATCTGTTAAAACCCTGGAAAGATAGGGACACTCTAGAAGCCCCGTGTGCTGTCGCCCAACGGACGCCAGCCATTGAAGAGGTCAAAGTGGCGGAGACCCTGTCGCCATCTCAGAAGCAGCAGTGTAAACAGTTTGTCCTACAGAATAGAGATTTATTTACAGAATCCCCAGGTCGAACCACTGTAGTTGAGCATGAGATAATCACTGACCCCCCAGGTAAGGGTCAATTTAAAACCCTATAGGGTGCCTGAGGCGCGCAGAGAGATCATTGCGAAGGAGGTCCAAAGGATGTTGGCCCTAGGGGTAATTGAGGAATCAAAAAGTGGGTGGTCTAGTCTATAGTCCTCGTCCCAAAGCCCAATGGGGAATGGCGATTTTGTAACGATTATCGCAAACTAAACGAGGTGTCTAGGTAGATGCCTACCCCATGCCCAGGGTAGATGAATTGATAGAGAGACTGGGTCCAGCTCAGTATATCACGACCCTGGATCTTACCAAAGGGTATTGGCAGATTCCATTATCAAAGGAGGCTAGGGAGAAGACCGCGTTCTCCACGCCTGAAGGGTCTTTCCAGTATGTACGGATGCCTTTTGGCTTACAGGGAGCCCCGGCCGCGTTCCAGAGGGCCATGGACCGGGTGTTGCGTCCCCACAGAAAATATGCGGCAGCCTATCTGGATGACATTTTTAGTCAGGACTGGGAAAGTCATCTGTCTAAGGTTCGGGCTGTCCTGGAGGCGTTAAGGAAGGCGGGGTTCACGGTTAACCCTAGCAAGTCGGCCATAGGGATGGAAGAAGCCCGGTACTTAGGGTACATCGTGGGGCGAGGAGTGATCAAACCTCAACTCAATAAAGTGGAAGCCATCCAAAACTGGCCCCGTCCCCAGAACAAGAAACAGGTCAGGGCGTTTCCTGGGAATTGCGGGATTAAATATAGACGGTTCATTCCCAATTTTGCAGAGATAGCGGTGCCCCTCACCGACCTGACAAAAGGAGCCAAGTCAGCCGCGATTAAATGGTCCCCGGATGCTGAAGGGGCCTTTCAGAAACTGAAGTCAGCCCTCTGTAGGCAGCCCGTGTTGGTTGCCCCGGATTTTTTCAGGGAGTTTGTGGTTCAGACAGATGCGTCGGATGCGGGGTTAGGGGCTGTGTTGTCTCAGGTAGTAAATGGAGAAGAGCACCCGGTAAGCTATCTGAGTAGGAAGCTGTCCCCAGCAGAGAACAATTACTCGATAATCGAGAAAGAGTGCCTTGCCATTAAGTGGGCCCCGGATTCCCTGCGTTACTACCTACTGGGCCGCAGGTTTAGGTTGGTGTCAGATCATGCCCCCCTCAGATGGCTAAGAGAGAAGAAAGGGAAAAATGCTCGGGTCACCCGATGGTTCTTGGCCCTACAAGATTTTAACTTCTCGGTAGAACATAGGCCCGGGAAGCTACAGGGTAATGCAGATGCCCTGTCAAGGGTGCACTGCATGGTGAGTAAAGGTGCCCAGAACCACGGCCTTGGGCAGAGGGGGGGGGGGGAATGTAAGAGGACAGAAGGGGTTGTGGTGGACCAGAGATATGTGTCACCAAGGACCCTGGCATTGGTGAGGTGAAAACCTATAATTTACAGGTGTCAGCAGCGGTAGGTTGCTGACACACGTTTTGTTAGTATACTTGCAGAGCAAGTAGTCCGGGCCTGGTTTTCACAGGAGCAGTCATAGAGTTGGGTGGGTGACTGCTCCCACATCTTCAGGGTCCAGGCCGGAGTTTGGTGACCGTATGTAAACCTGGAGATCAGGTGGGTAGGTGGAGTGTTGTCTGTGAAGTGGAGGAAGAGAGCAGGTGTGCTGCAGACTTCCCAGGAACAGATCCCAAGCCAGTCTCAGCTGGAGACAAGGGAGCCGAGAAGCGTACCTGGACACAGGACTGCAAGTGTCCCACACGGACTGTGTAAGACTGTTTTTGTTCCTTTCTTTTGGCTGAAGTTAAGCCCCGTTTATGTTGCTGTGTGTGTTTGAGGCTGAAATAAACGCCTGTCCGCCTAAACAGAGTTAAAGACTGGTCCTTTCTTACCATACCACCGAGCTGATCCCTCACAATATATATATATACATATATAGTGTGTGCGTACTAGAACCTCTCAGATGTCTATGGATGCCTTAATCCATCCCTATAAGTTGTGCAAAACTATAATATTTTCTTGTATGAAACCTTAAAGGAGTTTTCTCATCACAATGATCGGCTTTTAACATGTAGGGAAAGGTAAATTAAGACTATTACCAAATACATTGCTGTTTTAATTTTGCTTTGTTCAGAAGATAAAGAATACAATCAATCTACAAATAGTGCTCTTGGTTAATGACCACATGTCCCTACTCTTTCTCTTATCTGATTGATCCAAGCTTCCATCAGTCATTCAGTCCAATCATAATGAGTCACTCCATGCTGACTCTTCTCTCTCTAGCACCTAATTACAATTTTTAAGTCTTAGGGTATGTTCAGACAGCGTATTTGCGGGGCGCGTAATTGCGCCAAAGTACGACCTGCAAACACGGTAAAATCAATTGACTAATATGGTACTCATTGAGTGTTGTGTAAATTCACCATCGTTGTTCAGACAACAGTGATTTTACAATTGTTTCTCAGAAAGTAATGTTCGCCCATAAAAAGAAGCGATCTTGTCACTTCTTTTGGACGCTTACGTGCTGAGAAATAGAGGCCTATACAAGACAGAGAGCTGCCACACGTTGAAAGTGCATGCTGGCCAGCGCATACTTTCAACGGCGTTACTGAAGGTGTATTGCTGCGTGTATCTGTGCATACCCTTAGAGCTCTGTAACTTTGTGCACTACAGTTTATAAACCTCCCTCAGTCATGTCACTGTAACAGGAATAGGTAGGAATAGCGGCGTTGATATGCCAATCACTGCTGTAGAACCACCACAGCATGACTGGGAAGTATGAGTCTGAAGCTGCCTGTGGCTCTGTGAAACATCATGGTGAGACAAACACTTTGTCTTATAACATTAAAAGTGTGTAAGTAGTAAAAATTATATTTTAGGTACTGCCTCATTAATTTATTAGAAATAATAAAAAAATTCTATAACTACAAAAGTGTAAAAAAATCTGTGAAAATAAAGCTGAGTTTACCATTCATAGAACCTAAATGACAACTAAATTAAACCTTCTTTTTTTTTTTTTTTAATGCAACATAAGGCCATGTTTCATTCAATTTTAACTTTTTTCCAAGTATAAGAACAGTTGGTCTTCTAGCAGTTGACACATTTTAGAAAATGTTTTAGCTCTCAATTATTGTAGACCTTTCCCATTCCTGAAGCCGTTCAAAGCTAGTTCCATCAGCTAGTGAAGTGCTGATCTTAGAAACGTGGGTTTAGAAACAAAAAAGCCACTGACATTAGCCAAGACTAGGAATGTAGAAGTGGAAAGGCAGACAAAGAAAATGTAAAACTGTCTCATGACCTAGATATAAAAAAGACCTCACGCTTCGGAATTGATATGTTGAAATACATTTGCAGTGGAAGAAAAAGTTATGAATAGGATAACATGCACGCTGGCATTTTGCAGAGATTGAATTACATGTGAATGACTTCGAAGTTCATGGTCTCTCGTTATTAAGATACAGGCCGGACATAGTTATGCAATCTGCGACTCATTAGAATGTAGTTGTATCAAAAGGTTGGACCACAATTTCCAGCTAGACAGAGCCAAAATATATTCAACCTGGTTCACTCTTGTCCTTCATTCAACCAATTGCTTCCGTTCTATAGAATTCCAAAACTAATTTCTATTGAAAGCCTTTACTCAAGGCAGGAACAGAGCTGCTCATGTTTTTATCTTCTTTTTGCGCAATAAAATATTGAGAATGTTTAAATCAACATCTCCTAACTTCTTTTCATTGAGGATCTTAAGCTCAGTACCATACACACTACAATGTGTAAGCAAATCTATGCATTTGTGTCAAATATATACTGTAGAATTGGCCACTACTTAGCATTCAATTCTCCACCTTTTGTTTAGTTGGCTTAGTTTGCAGCAAACATTTTGCATACAATGTTGCAAAGTCATGCCGCTTTCTTGACAAGTTGCAAAAATGTTAGGCCATGTCCCCAAGGCACCGGTTTGCGGACGGTTTTTCAGACCGTTTGCGGTTTTGCAAACCGTCTGAAAAACTGGCCACAAACTTTTACATGGGCCGCTATGGAAAACCCGTGCAGCAGTCCCAACTGCATGAGTTTTCCACCCGGCGGGTTTTTCAAACCGCCGGCGGACTGAAAACAATTCAACATGGTCATTCTTCCGTCCGGTTTTCGGATGGACAATGAACAAGTGAATGTGAAGGGGGAGAGCTTATCGCGGATAAAAGCTGTCCTCCCGCGGTTTGTGCATGGCACGAAAACCGGATAAACCGACCGATATTTGTCCTGTGCCGTGTAAACGGGCCCTTAAAGTTTAAAACACATAATCTGCACCAGATCTTTGGTGCTATTTTCCTAGAAAGCAAAAGAAATCTTGAGTATTTCAAGTCAGACTACAAAATACTCTTCTAAAACCGAAAGTAAACCATCCCCATTAACCTCAATAGAAAATGTGTTCATACAACGTATGTTTTCGTCGTTCATTTTTTAAACGTCAAAAAACTTGTTCAGTATTCTGTTGTATTCCGCATGGAAAATCTACTATTGAGTTTAATGTGGAGGGCTAAAAACTTTGTGTAAATGCGTCCAAAACATTTGTATGTCATTTTGGATGTGGGTCTGGTCCATAACACTATACAGATGATTTGGACACTTTTCTGACTATAAAAACAACTATAAATTCACTTACAATTTATGTGAAATACTCATTGAAAACCATGTCCTCTAACACGGTTTTCAACAGCAGAAAAAGATGAGTAAAATGTAGTCATCATGTGGACGTTCCCTAAGTATACTAAAGTACTTCTATTCCAGCTTCAAGGCAGTGGCTAGGGGACAGAGATTATAGCGGTTAGAGGATTGGGGGTTAGAGAATTGGGGAAAATGCACCTTCACAGTCAGACATTGTGCAGGCCACTCTGTTTAGCAGTCTCAGGGAATACCCGTTTTTCAATCTGCAATATTTCAATAGACCAGCAAACATATAACATATTCGGGATACGCATGCTTGAGGAAGGGGGTGTGTTCCAATCCCAATATGTTGCACAGGTGTACATCACAGTCTGATTGACTAAGCTGCTCCTCACTTCCCAATGGGAAAAACTGAAGATTGTTAGCTAATAACATAAGTACAAGTATACCACTATTTTTCTATGCTTTTTAGCAAATATTATGCTGAATATATTTATGAGTGCTTTTAAATTTTGTTCGATGCATGGATATAATTAATAAAAACTTTTTTTGCAATTAATAAGTTTATACGTGAATAGAAAGAGGGGTATATCTGAAACAGAATGCTATGAATGATTTGACAGAATATGGAACCCATGGCTCAATGTCCCTGGTTTACCTTCCAGAGCACTGCTGATGTATAGATTGACAGACAGCCTATTCGGCTAGAGAAATTGTCCTTTTTCTTTGCTAGACTTTTTTTTTCTCATTTAATAAAGAATCCGTTTTCTAAATGATAATTATCTCTAGATAGTTACCACTGTTTGTGGATCTTGCTCCCAAAAGGGGGTGGGGTTGCTGTAAGGGGTCTGTTTTGTAAATTATTCAGGATATTTAGAAGAATATATGCTATTATATGATATTATAATATTGTTGTTACTTCTGTCTCTTTAAAAAAAAATGAGATTCTAAATCTGTTTAAAAATAATAATGGGATGTATAACAGATGTTTTTTTATGTACATTATTCTGCATTTTCAATACAACATACCTGATTAAAAAAATAAGTCTACACGTGACAAAGATATGTTTGCTGGTCTATTGAAATATTGCAGATTGGATGGTGGAGCATAAAAGGAGGCTTGTGCTATAGAGCAATAAGTGGTACAAGTTTAATTTTGAAAACTGACTTTTTGATTAAAAAATACCGGTTTTCACCCTTTAACCTTTATACAGTGATCTGGATATCACTGCTAAAAATCGCCGGTAGTAGTCGCCGACTAGTGGAAACTAACAGGCAAGAGGTCATTCTAATTAGTTCAAGGTTCAAAAACATGGGAAGTCAGAAAACGTCACAGCCAAAACAAAATCTAAAATCAGAATCAGGAATAGCTTGGTCAAAACCGAGAGAGTTAAATCAGAACAAGGGTCAGAGAGCAAAGAGTCAAACAGTCTAAGATCTAAACCAGGGAATCAAGGGAGGGGTATTGAAATGAGCCATCAAAACAAGTCAGGTCAAACACAAAAACACAGCACACCAGATAGCAACCAGAAAGACAGGGGCAAAGCAGATTTCATTAACGAGCCAAGCTTACCAGTCGGTGTGCTGGATAACAAGCCCTGCAGATAGTTTCCTAAGCCCTCTCCTGCTATGGCTGCAAGTTTTATGGTGGACTAAATGCACCTGCCGCTTGGCTCTTACATTCGTACGCTGGCATCTAGGTGGGCACATTACAGGTAATATCCAGATAAATGTCTATTTTATGATGCACTTTTTTCACAGATAACTTAGGCAGGTAATATAAGTTTTCTAATGATAAATACTATTAACAAGATCAGTGGACATCATTGTCTGATCAGTAGCAGTCTGACTGCTGCATCCACAACCAATGTCAAGAATGAGGAAACCATATTAGTCAGTAAAATGTAGCATCCCCTTCAGCACTATTCAAAAAAACAGCCGCATTCCTGACATACCGCTGTCCCACAATTGCATCACAGCCACACCAACAAAGTATTGATGACATATGTAATCTGGTCAGGGCAAGGACAACAGGTAAGCAGAGGTAGGTCACCACCTATGGTGCCACATCATGCCTATGAAGAAAGGGGCCCAAGGATGTATGGAGCAGGCTAACGCAAGAAACCTGCTATATACACGGCAGATGCCAGCGGATATATACATGGCGGCACCTGTCTTCAGGCTGTTTACTTCCACCTTGATCCTAGCTATTTAGCTACTCAGATGCCACTTTCAACAAGATAGCAGCATCTAGGCAGTTATGCAGGAGGGGGGCATCTCATACTCCTTTGCAAAGTCTTAAGGTATGTTCACACGGCATATTGTGGAGCAATACTACGAGTGTTTTAGGCCAGCGTGTACTTCTAAAGCGTCTGTAAGGGGGACGGCGGGGAGTGCTGGCTCTCGATGACAGCTATGAATTACTATAATTGCGGGATGCAGCACTATTACATGCCGAAATATGCCCCGAAATTACGCCGTGTGAACATACCCTTATGGCACTATATCCACAGCCACCCTGGTATCCAGCCTTCTACTCACCTCTTCATTAAAACTGCAACTGCATGTACCATGCATCAGGTCAGGCCCAGGCATTTGAAATTTCTGTGGGGCTGCTAGACACCAAAATATCCAATCCAAGCCCTGAATATTGTCACTTAATTCAAGTTTTGGGTGCAGTTTTAAACTATTCTGTGGAATGTACTGGTCAGTAATTTCATGGTATCTTTAAAGGGGTTTTCCCATCTGGTTGTTTCATAGAGTCACAGGCAGCTTCAGGCTTCCACTTCCTGTTCAGACTTTGGGAGGTTCTATAGCAGTGACTGACATTTCAGCTCTGCTATTTAACAGCAGGGCACAAGGCTAAAGAGCACTAAAGAGTTAAAAAAAAAAAAACAAGCTCCTGTGCTGATAAGACACAGTAGGGAGTGACATAACCATCCCACTGCTGCTAGAGTAGAAAAGGGCCATTCACATGGCTTATTTTGGGCACGGATTGCACCCGTATTGCGCTGTACTGTGCTGCAATACGGCTGGAATCCGTCCCAGCCATTACGGTAATCTACAGTTCTCATAGTGAACCATGGATTCCGTCTCACCTAAACGCTTGGCGAATCCGCCGGGCAGGGAGAAAGTGACATGTTCATTATCCCTGCAGAATACGCGCCGTGGATAATGAAAGTCTATGGGGCCGCCGGCAGCGCTCCCGCCCCGCCCCAGCCTCCTCCCCTTATTCAGGCTGTATTACGGACGGAATCCGTCCCGCAATTACGGCTTGAATAAGCCGTGTGAACGGCCCTAAAGAGGTGGTTGGTAACCTAGGTAAGCTTTTGTACAGAAACAGAAGATAGGAACTGCTCTGACTCTGAAATGAAGTAAAATTCAAAACAGCAATGTATTTGGTAATAATCTTTATTTACCTTTATCCACATGTTTAAAACTATTCAATATGATGGGAATATGCTTTAAGGTTGAATTGTTCTGGTCAGTAAGCTCAGGTAGTTAAAAGGTACAGTATCTCATTGTGTTCAGAATTCACTGGTTTTCAGAAGGCACAGTTTGTCAATAGGTGAATGGATTTCGGCCACCCAACTAGTTTTTTTTTTCTCGTTCTCTCGTTCACATTTAGAAGAAATCTTTTTAACTCAATTACATTTTTTTTTTACTTTTAAGAGTAAAAAAAAAAATCTTGTAGAAAAAGAATTTTGGCAGCATTGTTTGCATTTTTCGGTGTAAATACAGACACATAGATCTATATAACAAGGTATTGTTTTCTCTTATATAGCACATTAATGTCTTCAATGCCGAAGGGTCCCTCAACGTCTTGTAGAACAGAACAGCGGGGATCTATTTTATGTGCTCTTTGTCTTACAACATCCGAGAGCAAGTGCCAGCTTAAATATGCTATACTTATTTAAACACACAGAGGGAGATCAGTGATTGAAGGGGAAGAGAGAATAAGGAAAAAAGCTAATGAAATGAATGGCACTTCCCATGCTTCACAAGACCATATTCATTGATACAAGCTAGATTGATTTTTTTTGGTCCACTAATCTATGGAAATAAAGTAATATACAACTGTGTGCAAACTCCCATGTTTTCTGCTGCTTGTGAGAGGATAAGAAGGTCTGAAGAATATTTTAACTTATCTTTATTGAGCATTAAATGGGCAAAACATTTTGAAAATCTTCAAGACCATAAATGATGCTTTTCTCTTCTTACGACCAATCCAATGTGTAACCATTCTTGTAACAATTACTTATGCCACAGATTAAAGCACACATGCCGCCTGTTCTCCAATGATTTGCATGAGTTTACTTCATCAGCTCACTTGTTGGAAACAATTGTTTTTATAACAGCAATTCCAGTCAATTCAGTTTTCACAGCAGATTGATTTAACCCCTTAAGAGCAAGGCTCACTTTAGCCTTAAATTGGTTTTCCACTTTGGACAATCTCCTCTTGTTGAAAGGGTCTGGTCACTTTAAACTGCAGTTTGACACAGCAGATCTGCCAAAGTGACAGACACTCTTGGTGGCTGCTCTCTGTCCTGGACAAGTGATAAGGATCCTGAACAAGGTATCTCCTACTGTTAACCTCTTAACGATCGCCCACCGACTTTTGACAGCGGGTGTCTGAAGCAACACCAAAAGACATTGCTGCAGGCAAAGGGCTTCCAGTGCAATTGCACTAGAAATGGAGCTATAGTTAACAGCTCCCTTCCTAGAGCAGTCACTGTGAATGACAGGGACTGGAGGAAGCCTCCGATCCCTACCATTTAACCCTTTGATTGCCACAGTCAGTGATTGTGGCATTATCAAAGGGGATTCCCTTGCTCAATCGGGTCACCGGGATTCCTAGTGACCCGTTGAAGCCTGGAGAATATCTATGCAGTCAGCCCTGGGGAACTAGGGTAGACCCAGGTCTGTCTGTATAGCGCGCCTGCTCTCAGGGCACACTGTGTGTTGCCCTGGCACAGCCTGGAATATATGGACACTTAGTGTAATGTATTAGCATACAGGAGTATGGTAATATATTATTAAGTGTTAAATAAAAGAATAAAATAGTTATCCCTTAATTGGAATTTTAAAAAAAAGAGTAAAAAGCAAACATAAAAAGTGTAAAATAAATTAAAAATACATGTTTAATAAATTATTGTGCATTTATTATACACACAAAAAAAGTATACATATTAGATATCCACACAACCATTATGACCTGCAAAAATAATTGAATAGGTTATTAAGTGTGAATAGTATAAAATATAAAAAAAAGTTTTAAAAAATAATCCTTATTGTTAAAAAAAATAAAAATTAACAATAACATTTTTATTGAGTTTTAACAAGAACAGAAATCATGACAAGGGACAATACAGGATTAGTGAGCTATAAATACAGCCAATAATAGGCCACAATAGTTACAGGTAAAGCCCTGGAGATATATCGTATGATGGGTCTAAATAGACTGAAAAAGTAACTACTAACTGGCATTCCTTTGTGTTATTGTATATATATGTTTATTGAGTACTCCTAGCTCTGGGAACACAGTGTATGTTTTATACTGGAGAAATTCAGTGCTCAGGTCTGTTTAGATATTGGGTTTTTTTTGTATCATTTACTTTTTACATTTTTCTTCCTTTTATTTTTTGCATTGAATTTAAATTCTGTTTTCTCTCCTTTCTCCATTGGTGTAGCGCAAGATTTATACAAAGGGGTAAGCAGAGTGATAACCGTACAAGTCAGAACAGCAGCTCTATATCACCCCATAATATGTGTGTGAGCCAACTGAGCGGGTGTTTGTAGAACTGTTCCTGTAGGCCGATGCATCACACACGCTGTTTTTACATATGTTTGTTTTATTGAATTTTTGAATGGAAAAAACCATTGTGTAACCAGATGTAACATTAACGTCTACACTGATTAGCCTTAACATTAAAACCTAAATGTCAAGGTCCTGCTTCTGCTGCAAGAACAGCTCTGACCTCTCAAGGCATGGACTCCACAAGACCCCTGAAGGTGTCCTGCTTTATTTTACACCAAGACATTAGTAGATCCTGTAAATTGCGAGCTGGAGCCTCCATGGTTTGAAGTTGTTTTTCTAGTACATCCTAGAGTTAACTAAATTAAGTTCTGGGGAATATAGAGGCTAGGTCAGGAGGTAACTTTTGTCATGTTCCTCAAATCATACCTGAACAATTTTTGCAGTGCGGCAGGGCACGCTATGCCGCTGAAAGATGTAACTGCCATATTACTTGGTCTAGAACGATGTTTAGTTAGACATGTGTCAAAGTTTTTTTGCATGTATATAGATGAACAGCACACAGTTATGGATGGGTGCTAGTGGAAATGGTATTGCAACCCAATTAATAGATAAATCTAGAAATCCATAGCACACGCTATTTGAATATGCTTCAAAAAATTTACTAAAGGGGTCATACAAATAAAGTGTCATTTACATATTTACAATGTCATTACATGTGGAAGATACAATATATAACATTCCATACAAAATAAATTGGAAGCTGTGGTATATGATTCTTCTCTTCTAAGGCTATGTTCATACGGCTTATTTTGGGGCGCATTTCGCCACGTATTTCGAGGCGTACTGCGCTCTCATACGAGCGGAATGCGCCCCAATCATTACGGCAATCAATAGTTCTCATAAAGAACTATGGATTAAGCCTCCTCTCCCCGGGCGTACAATACGATCGTATTGTATGCGTGTAGAGATAAGTGACATGTCACTTATTCGCGGCGTGAAAGTAATGTCAGTCTATGGTGCCGGCGGGCTTCTGCCCCCCTCTCGCCGCGGGAGTACGCACCGATCAGCGCGACTCCCCGAACACCCGGCTTAATTGCGGGGCGTACAGTACGCCCTGCAATTGAGCCGTGTGAACATACCCGAAGAATCAAAAACCACATTTACCACAGCTTCCAATTTATTTTGTATGGAATGTTATATATTGTATCTTCCACATGTAATGATATTGTAAATATGTAAATGACACTTAATTTTTATATGACACCTTTAATACACTTTTTGAAGCATATTCAAATACTGTGTGCTGTGGATTTCTGTATTTATCTAAAGTTTTTTTTGCATGAGCGTGTTCCATTTTTGTATTCCCCCATATGTCCATATGAGCAATTTTGTCTTGCTGTGGAAACACTAATGCAAATATTATTATAATACTGTAGCATGTATGGTAAAAAAAAATTTATGCTTTTTGTGCAAAACTGTTTAACTTACCTAATTTTGAGCATATATGGCATTATATTACGAGTTTTGCTTAATGTATACAGTTCCACTAATTATCTGAATTCATTAGTCAGATGTGTAGACATACACCTTCTATTAGGCAGGTAGACCCCCCCCCCATTATGTAAGAAGGTAGGCAGCCTTTCTATTAGGTATATAGATAGGTATGTAAGCCCCCTTTATTTAGGTAAGCTTGTATTTGGCAGTTTGCTAAGCATCCATTAAGAAGGAAAAGAAGCTAGCCCGCCATTAGGTCAGTTGTTTAGTAAGCCCTCAATTAGGTAGATGAAGTGGAAGGTGGCCCCCCCCATTAGGTAGGTATGTCCCTTATTAGGAAGTGTCCAGGTAGGTGGGACCCATGGTAATTATGGAGGGCCTCGGGTATCCTGGTAGTTATGTAGGAAGAACCCCCATTAGGTAGGGCTCCACATAGGTAACCATTGGGGAATGCAAGGCGTAATTTCACCAAAGTACGCGCTGCAAATATGGTAAAATCATAGCAGTCATTGAGTGCTATATAAAACACTCATGTTTCCCAGTGTGTACTGTGTCACTTGTTTAGGGTGCTTCTTTCAGGTGCGCCGAGAAATACTAAACTAATAGGAGGCAGGGCCATTGCACTGTTGAAAGAATGCACTGGCCAGTGTGTACTTTCAACAGCAGGCGCATACCTGTGTGCACCGCAATACGCCATGTGAACATACCCTTAGGCATGCTCCCTTATTTTTTTATTTTGCCGTAATAAAATAAAAAACTTACCTCTCTTTGTTCCTCAGCTCAGCAGCTGGCTTCTCCGGTGCAAGAGGCACAATATAGCAACTGCATCACGCTGCCTACACCGGGATGCTACTCCTACTTTTTTTGTAGGCCAAGTTTAAGCCATCTGCCATCTGCAGTAAATGGTATGGCAGGACCTGTTGGCTACTGGCTCCGCACTAGTTCTCAGTTTCATGCGAGTTGCTATACCATTGAGATCATTGGTTGGGTAACAGCTTCATGCCTGTTTTTTTTACCAAACTTGTGTCACATTTGGTCTGGGCCCCAAACCACAGCACCAGCTGTACTCTCCAGATGGTGAACCTGTATGTACTACACTACGAGACAGCAGGGCACATTTCTTAGGGCAATTGCATCAACATTCTCCTGAAATTTGCGCCAAAGTATTGGCATTCTTGGTTTACATAACATTATGGGCGACATGTATGTACGGGGATGCACCAGTAGCATGGTGTCCTTTCAGCCAAAAAACTGCTGCAGCCCTGTTCTCTAGATTTATAATCAGGCACACTCCAAAATGAGGTGCATTATAGGGTGCTTGCCACACTTTGTAATGCGCCTGAGATCTGTGACGTTCTGCAGGCGTGTTGCACCACAATCGTATAATGCAACATATTTATGATAGGAGAATGGCAAAACTGGGCTTCATTACTGCTGGAACAGGCAGACCAAGTTAAGTGTTTTGCCTGAGTTGTTGTTTTGAAGCTAGAAAGCGGTAAATCTATGACCACAGTAGAACAGGTTAATAAATTCTGTCGCATTCTACGCTACTAATGCACGCAAAAAAAATTGTCGTCTGGGCACCAAAATACATATATGTTGCTCTATTTGTTTTAGACCGCTTTTAGCAGCCTTATACAATGAGGAAAATAAGTATTTCATACACTAGTGATTTTGCATGTACATAGAATGGAGAGGTCAGTAATTTTTATCATAAGTACACTTCAACTGTGAGTTTTAGACAGTATCTAAAAAAAAAAAAATCCAGAAAATCACATTATATGATTTTTAAAATAATTAATTTGCATTTTATTGCATGAAATAAGTATCACCTACCAGGCAGCAAGAATTCTGACTCTCAGATACCTGTTAGTTTTTCTTTTCACTTGTATAAAATACTTATTTCATGCAATAAAATGCAAATGAATTATTTAAAAATCATACTATGTGATTCTCTGAATTTTTTTTATAGATTCTGTCTCTCGCAGTCGAAGTGTACCTACGATAAAAATGACAGACCTCTCTATTCTTTGTAGGTGTGAAAACTTGCAAAATCATCAGTGTATCAAATACTTGTTTTCCCCACTGTAAGTGATATGAACTTAGATAAACTTGTCTAAATATGTGCAAGATTTAACATATAGCATGAGCCATTTTGTTAAATCTGGCGCAAACTTAGATTGAGTTTATACTGTCTTAGTATTAGACTGTATTAGTATATGTGCCCCATTGTATTCTCTTTTGTGGCATTTTGGTGGCATTTCTGGGGCCAATGTTGGTTTTTGGGGTTTTTTCCTGAATTTTTTTCCTGACGGTTCAATCACAGGTTCTTCTATTGGACCTGAAGAACAATAGAAAGAAAAGCATGCCAACACTGTGACATGATAAAAAAAAAAAAAAAAAAAACCAAATTGCTGGCAAAATTTAAGTATTTAAAATGATGGTACCTTGGCCAGAGAAAAAAAATACACGTGCCAAAGGCTTATAAACTGTAACTTGTTAACAAATATGTGGATGTGATTTTCAATATAAAAAGCATGAAAGCCTTTCCCTAAAAATGCCCTGTATAATCCTCACTACCCTTACATGTTAGATATTGTATGCTACTGTAATATATTACAAGAAGCCTCAGAAAGCGGCATTAATTCTGCATGCAAGCTACATAATTATATTTCTGTTTTAAGTTATTAGGCATTTTATCTTGAGCTGCGCTGTGTAAAACGAGGGTCCTGCTGTTTATGTTTATAGGATGATTATGGCTGCCATTTGTAATAACGCAAAATAAAAAAAAATTGTAAAACCTGAATACAATTTCCAAGATCCATGCCAGTCAGTATTAACATGAACAGTAGAAGTCTGTGCACAATACATGGAGTAGGTGTCTATATATATATATATATATATATATAAACATTAGCTGACCTTTCGCTTGTGCTTGGATCAGAAAAAAGGCTCCATTCAGGAATATGAAGGGCCGATTTGGGAAGGGATAGATGTTGGGAGCAATCCTCAGGTCCTCGAAAACAAGTGGGTTGTTTTTTGATTTTTTTAACAGAAGTTATCATTGAACTAATTAATAGCCAGCAATACATATTGTGCGCTCATACAGGTTGGGTGAACAGCAGTTTCTCCACAGAAGACCCCTAGTATAAAATCTGTTTGGTATGAATTTTATTTTCATGGCATAATAAAATCAGGACCAACTGTTGCAGACCTTTGCATTCAGATTTTATACTGAGGGCCCATTGCAGTCAACCTGCTGTAGACTCAACCTTATGAATGTACCCTTAAGTTCCTCCCTTCTGGGCCCCTTTTCAATCAGGCACTGCCATGCTAGGTAGTAATGTCCAGTTTAAGAATGCATTGCGCTGTGGTCTGTTGGCATTTGCAGAAAAAAAAAAGTTACTGGAAGCGGGGAAGGTCTGGGGTCTAAATACTTTTTCTTTATCTGGTCTGAGTCTACATTAAGAGATCTGGTCTGGGGTCTAATTTAACCCCTTACTGATAGTTGCCATATTTTTATGGTATGGTTTTGCTAAGGGGGTATGGAGCAGACCCAGTCACTCCAATCACTCCATAATTAGGTCCTGACTAACAGCAATTTCCTGCTAACATTCAGGATTGGAAATATACTAGCCTTTTAACCCCTTAGATCCTGCAATAAATGTATCCGAGCATCTGAGAGATTTAAGGGATTGCAGCTGGTAGGTGATTAAATGTGTAATAGAAGAGCCATTATTCTAGCCTGTTCTACAATATCTTACTGCTGCAGAGCAGTGTACAAGTGAATTAAGTGGTTAAGTACCCTAGCGGAGCTAAAAGTAGGAGTAAAAAAAATTAAGATTTCACACTGGCCCCCTTTTGATGCATCACAAATATAACAAAAAAGTTAACCAACACTGGAATTGCAGGGTCCCGGCAAGTTCGGTCATTTAACATGTAGCACTATTTTGTCCCATACAGTCATTTATCGTCACCCTTGTACTTGTTTGACATATGTTATGTGCAGCGCTCTGGAATTAAAGGCGCTCTTAAATATAGGGATAATAATAATAAGAATAAACATCATAGGGAAAAAAAACACCCAACATCAAAATTGCAAAGCTGTATATCCCCAACAAATTGGAATAAAAATTGGTCAAGAAGTATCAGGCATCCCAAAATAGTATAAATAAAAACTACACTTCAGCCCACAAAAAACAAGCCCTTATTAAAGTCCATAACTTTAGTCGTAGGAAAATTGTACCAATGTATAGAATAAAGATAACATGCTACTTGCATCTCACAAAGAACATCATAGAAACAAAAATGAGGCAATTGCATTTTTTTTTATTTTTCCCTTTCACAAAGATTTTTGTTTTCTGTAACGGCTGGAGTAGTGGATCCACTGTACCACTGCAGGTGATGGTGTAAGCCGCACCAGCAAGCAAAGTCAGGGGCCGCTGGTTTTCACCAAAGCCCACCGCAAAGCGGGTTGGACTTGCTTCGGCAAGGGAACCCCCAGGTCACTACCCCTGATGCGACTTGCCTGCAGTGACGGCCAAGGCGAGGTGCAGAATCTTAAGGCTGGCTCGTAGTTGGGGACAGGCAGGAAGGTCAGGACAGGTGGCAAAGGTTCGTGGTCGAGAAACGTAGCTAAGGGACTGGAACACGATAGAACAATAATGCAATCTGGAACGCTGAACCCCTTCCAGTCAACAATGAAGAACCGTTTTCCCCTGATGGTCTTCGTGGCCAGGATCTCCTTCACCTAAAAAATATCAGCAGAGTCCGCCACTGGAGGGGAGAGACATCTTTCTGGGAAAACCGGTTGAGGACCAGAGGCTTGAAGAGAGAGACATTGAAGGAGTTTGGGATACGGACAGAGCTTGTAAGCCACAGGGTTAATTTGTTGAAGGACCTTTAAAGGACCCAGGAACGGGGGACCCTACTTGTAGCAGGGGATCTTAAAGCGTACATACTTGGCGGACAACCAAACCTTGTCCTTTGGAGAGAAGGTTGGGAGAGTTCTCTTCTTGTCTGCCTGAATTTTCATGTGGGAAGAAGCCTGCAGTATGGACTGTTGAGTTTCCTGCCAGTTGGCCATCATATCCCATACTTGGTCATCTACAGTAGGAACTTCAGAAGAAACAGGCAGAGAGAGAGGGGGTGAGGGTGTTGGCCATAAACAATAAAGAATGGGGAGACTCCAGCTGCATCAGAGTATCAGGGGTTGTATGAAAATTTTGCTCAAGGTAGCAAGTTGGACTCAAAGTTGCGTAGTCTCCCAGAATTTGGTTAACCCCTTCCACTTGCCCATTGGTTTGAGGGTGGTAAGCCAAAGAAAAGTCCAATTTGACTTGGAGACGAGAGCACACAACACACCAGAATTTGGAGATGACTTGGACACCTTTATCCAAAATGATATGTAAGGGCAGACCATGCAGGCGTAAAATATATCGAGAGAAGTGATTCGCCAACTGAGGAGTACAGGGGAACTGGGGCAGGGGGTAAGAAGTGGGACATTTTTGAGAACCAGTCTGCAACCACCCAAATGACAGTATTATTCGAGGAGGGTGGAAGGTCAGTGATAAAATCTATGGCTATGTGTGTCCATCGTTATTCTGGAACGGGAAAAGGCTGAAAGAGGCCTACAGGTCTGAGACATAGAGTCTTGTCATGGGCAAACGTAGTACAGGAACAAACAAAATCCTTGACATCATGGTCCCGGTTAAGCCACCAGTAGTGCCGAGGGATGAGTAAACAAAATTTTCACGCTCCAGGGTACCTGGCTAATACAGAATGCCATCTTCACTTCAAGACTTTCTTCCTGAGGCCAGGAGGCACAAACGTTTTCCCTGGGGGAACACGTTGGAGGTCAATGGGTGCGGTCGTAATCCACCGTTCTGAGGGAATGATTTGCTGAGGAGTAGAGTCTAGACCTGCAACATCTGAGGCCCGGGCGAGAGCATCAGCCTTCAGGTTCTTGGCCGCAGGCCGGAAATGACTCAGGAAGTCAAACCTGGAGAAAAAGAGGGACCATCTGGCTTGCTGGGGGTTCAAACATTGCGCTGTCTGGAGGTAAAGGAGATTTTTGTGGTCAGTATATATATTGGCAGGGTGGTGAGCCCCCTCCAAGAGATGGCGCTGTTCCTCCACGGCCAAATTTATGGTCAACAATTCACGATCTCCTATTGTGTACTTCCACTCGGCATGGGAGAACATCTTGGAGAAGAAGCTGCAGGAAATAGATACCCAAAGACAAGGCATCCGCTTCGAGGAAGAATGGTTTCTCTGAGTCGGGTCTAGATAGGATAGGTGCGGAGGCAAATGCTGACTTCAAATGGGAGAATGCCTAGGAGTACCGTTCTTCTCGGTAAGCCCCACCACCATAGAGAAATGTTCAATAAACTGCCAGTAATAACTGGCGAATCCTAAGAAACACTGTATGGCCCGTAAGCCAACCAGTCGTGGCCATTGTAGGACAGAGGACAACTTCTGTGGGTCCATCTGAAGTCTTTTGTTGGAGACTATGTAGCCCGGGAATGGAAGACTGGACTGTTCGAAGACTCATTACTCAAGTTTAGAAAAAGAGGTATTTCAACAGCATCAAAATATAAAAAACTAATATGAGTGCGCGCCCCAAGACCAGGATCAGGGTCTAGTGTAAATATAAAAAAAATTGAAGAGAGGCAGCACTTCAAAAAAACAAGGCTTATTCCACCAAAGAAACAGCAATGTTTTGGCTCTAAACAGAAAAAGGCTGTGTTTAGAGCCGAAACATTGCTGTTTCTTTGGGTGGAATTAACCTTGTTTTTTTGAAGTGCTGCCTCTATTCAATTTTTTTGATCATTACTCAAGTTTGGCATAAAGTCGATTACTCCATAGGCATCTCAGAACCTGACATGGGTACGATGAGTCTCCAGACTAGGAGAGAAGATGAGAATGTCGTCCAGATAAATGACAACACACAAATACAGAAGTTATATGAAGATTTTGTTGACAAATTTAAGGAAGACAGCTGGGGCAATAAAGAGAACAAATGGCATCGCTAATTATTCAAAATTCCCATCACGGATATTGAAGACGTTCTTCCACTCGTCACTTTCATGAATTTGGATCAAATTTTAGGCCCCTCGCAGATCGAGTTCAGTGAATATTTTAAAAAGGGCAATACATTACATGGAAATCCCTAAAGAAGCAAAACCAAAATGAAGGCACCCTTTCCTCCCCATATAGATTAAAAGCAATATACACCAAATACAACGTATGGTTCTGCACAAAAAAACATTTCTAAAAAACCATATGCAAACCTGGGTGCCACTGGCAGGGTTGCGGCAAATATATATATATATATATATATATATATATATATATATATATATATATATATATATATACACAATATATATGCACACCACTACCAGCGGCACATGACTGCAAAAAGGGCAATACATTACATGGAAATCCCTAAAGAAGCATTTATGCTGTCTATCATACATGAAAAAACTTTGAGATTCTCTGTTCACATATTTTGATCAAAAAATGTTTAAGCTGCCCACGACTTTCAACGTGATCTCAGGTCGGGCAGTCCTATGCTATCTTTACCTCTCAATAGAGCCAAATCCAGGCCTCTCACTGGGTCAACCGACCTCCGTTATCCAGAGAGGAAAAAAATAAAAAAAACACCAAACCTGCAGGCTGCACTTTTATGACAGCCTGTGAAATGGAGGCACCCTTTCCTCCCCACATAGATTAAAAGCAATATACACCAAATACAACGTATGGTTCTGCACAAAGAAAAACATTTCTGAAAAAACAATATGCAAACCTGGGTGCCACTGGCAGGGTTGCGGCACATCTCAATAGAGCCAAGTTGTGGGCAGCTTAAACATTTTTTGATCAAAATATGTGAACTGAGAATCTCAAAGTTTTTTTCAGTGAAGATTTTAGCTCCACACAGGTGATCAAATAGTTCAGATATCCTTGGCAAAGGATACCAATTCTTCACCATGATTTTATTTCGACCCCTATACTCGATACAAGGCTGATGGTAGCCATTCTTTTTCTCCACAAAAAAAAAAAAACAGCACCAGATAGCGAGGAGGATTTGCGGATTTATCCTTTCTCCTTTACATAGTCTGCCAGTGTCTAAGTCTCAGGTACAAACAAAGGGTAGATTCTGCCATGAAGAGGAGTAATACCAGGCTGCAGGTCAATGGGACAATCATAGGCATGGTGAGGTGGAAGGGTCTTGGCCTGTCTCTCGCAGAAGACATCTGCATACTCCTGAGTAAGGCAGCCCTGGTAAAGAGATGGATGACATCAGAGGAGAAGTGGAGCGCATAGGATGCAGCACTGCAAGACACCAGGTATGACAGGCTTGTCCCTAACAAGTGACATCACCTGTTTGCCAGTCAGGCACCGGAGCGTGATACTGGAGCCAAGGAAGGCCGAGAAGAATAATGGAACAGTGGGGAATCACGCAGAACTCGACTTTCTCTTTGTGCAACACCCCCACTTGAAGACTCAGATGTTCAGTGCGGAACTGTATAGAGTCCTTCAGGCAATCTTCATTGAAAGAAAAGATAATCAGAGGCTTTACAAGCCGGACCACCGGGCAGAACCAGAGTCCATGAAGGTGGAGGCCTGGAACATGACACCAGCAGGGGAGGAAAGCTGGACCGGTATAGAAAGACGTGGAGAGGAAGTATTCACACCTAGGGACACCTCTCCCACGTAACCTAAGTGCATGCGTTTCCCAGCTGCTGCGGGCATTTAGGGCAACTCCTGCGGAAATGCTCAGAACTAATCTAGGATCTGCTTTATTTTAGGTGTTTCGCCGACGGTCTGAATTTACTTAAAGGTATGGTCTGCGACGTCAGTTAATTGTAGGATCTTTTCTTAAGTCTGTATTTAATAAGGATTTTGGTTTAGGGTTCAATCTGATTAAGAGGGGTGTCAAAGAAAATATATGGTTAAGTGATTTCTCTATCATTAACTAAGTTTTTTAAATGTTTATATTTCTTAGGCTTTGACCTTGATCTGTCTAGCGTGTTTAGCCTTGATGTACTTATAGAGATAATACACATTTCTTAGTTCTTCAGTCTTATATTAAATGGTTCATAATTTCCAACAGACGCAAGAGGGATTTATTTATGGTTTATCTAAAGTTATTCTCCCATTGGTTGGTTTTTGTCCTTCCAATTTCTAATCACTGAAAATACATATTTATTTATTTATATATGTATGGCAACAGAGATGATTACTGTAACGTTCCAACACTTATTTCCCAAGATGTCCTCCAGATTAATTAGCTACCCCGACAATAAACAACCTGTTTCCCTGGTATTTAATAATTGAAAGAATGGTTTGATAAGCTGTTTTTCTCGTTTTAACCAAAATATTAATAATGACCATCTGATTTACCAGGTGATGTGCTGTAAAATTAATAAATTTTTTTACTAATTAGTAAAGCAAAATAAAGATATTGTAAAAGTTACTGCTTACCTAGATAAGTATATTGATTAGAAGTAATCAATTGTAATGTATTATGATTAAACTAAGCAATTGTATTGCAAATTGTAATAAAAAATGTAAAGTAATGATGATGACCATAATGTTACCTTAATAAAAACCTGTATGTATCAACCAAAAAATAATAATTTTGCTTCTGAATCAACTTGATTTCAGGTGTTAGTCTTGGGACATAATGTGCATATGTCCATTCTGATATTAATTTGGAAACCGGCACAACGAGGAATAAGTTGCGGGTTTATAGCAACAACAAGGGTCTAGATTGATTTGGGGTTCTGGTGTGGGGTCTGAATTTATTTTGGATGTAATCCAGGACTGACCCTGGGGCCAGAGATTTCTGAGCTGCAAATTCTCAAGTAATCAGAAGATGTCATTATGACAATCTGGACCTGATGGAGGAAACTGAATGACTCCAATCTGAGAATACGTCAGCTATAGGTCACTAAATGTGATTGTTGAGTACCTTGAACACATCTGATCATTTGTGCTTTTTCTTGTATAGTCTACAGCATAATATGTCACAGATCTCTTTCTTGATCATATATTTAAAGTTTATGGATGGTAATATGACAATATTGGTTATATTAGGCATTGGATAGTAGTAAAGTCCCTGACAAAAATAGCAAATGTATGTTTGTCCCCGACTGTGTAAATGAGAGTTTGGATGTTCCACTTTTATTTTCCTTTTAACACTGATATTATGGCTAATATATTTACGGGAGTGGTGAGTTGCATGCCCACTAAATGAAAACTTGCGGTACTGCATTTATTGGTATTGTTACACCATTCTAATTACTAGAATGGAGCTGAGCTTCAGTATGAAGTACAGCAACCATACAAGAGCATCACGTTTCTGAAAAAACTTAAACCTATTTTTTTTCTACAACTTGTGTAATGCCTAAATTTTCAGAAAAAACAAAAGGGATTGTGGTAGAATTTTTAAAGACAACCCATGCAAAAGTTTAGCTTATTTAGCTTTGGTATAATTTTACGGGCATTTCAATAAACAGAAACAATGTAGAAAACCATTTCTTTGTTGTGCCCCATATTTAGATTTTTTTCTAAATATGATTTTTTATTTTGTTTTGTGTTTATACTGTTTTTAGTTTTAAGTTGTTCATTTTAGTACATTTCTTAAGAAACAGAACATTTTATAAATACAAACATCTTGTGTAAGCCCGACATTACAGTAGAGAAACATGCCATATACCATAAACTATGACATGTTTCCCCCTAACCCTGTCAAAAAGACAAGGCCTCTGCAAATATCTACAATTTAATTGTTTTTTCTTGATTTACAGCCTCTAATGAATCTTAACTTGTAACATAAAAACCGTACAGCTATGAAAACCAGAGATGAGGTACAGTGCAAGTGATCAATACTAAAACAAGGGCACTGTCAGGAATAAAGATTTCTAGGAATTAATCTATAAAAACTGGCCTTGTGCATCTCTGACACAGACGACAGCGTGAAGTTCTCCTGACATGCATGGCTGCCTCTGCCACCCTATCTAGCAAGATCCTTTATTTCAAATTGTTCATCTCAATATGCTCAGGTAGCAGCAGTGATACCGAGAAGCTTCTGCAGTTCAGAAAAGCGATGCCCCCCTCTTCAATACAGATTTGTGTGATCTGGTACAGTTGCTTCGCTGACTATGCTGATCTCTACCTGTAACCAGCCATGTGGCTTTGTTTACACTTAGTGACATGGACCAAATGATTCATGATCAAGAACTGAACGAACTGTGAATTAATAAAGGAATATTAAAGACAGTACCTGATATGAGGGAGAGCACATGGGCCACCACCACTGTGAGGGCACCATTCACTCTCTCTGATGGCCCTTGGGTGATGTTATCCAACTAACTGGAGACTACCACCCACTAACATGAGTTTTTTTCAGTCAGTGGCTTAGCTGTCTCTCTAATTTCCACAAACCTCGGTGGACAGGGCCATTCTCACACACCACCTCCTCTCCTATATATGGATATGATGGGGGGTCATGTCAGCTCTGGGTACAAGTGGTGAGATTGGAGTCTGCAACCAGTTTTCCAAGCAGCCGTCACCAACATTAATCAAGCAAGGGTTAGGGAGTAACATACAATGGGAATCCATGAATATTTTGTAATTGGAATGACCCACTGAGAGTGCCCCATTTCTATTCTTCCAAGTCTACAACAATTCAGCACCCAATTAATTCTTAATAGTACGGGGATATGACAACTGCTGAGCAGTTGGTTCTCACTTTTCTTAGTCCTTTGGATTACTGCTTTGAGTAACTTATATTATATGATTTGCAACAAATCAAATGTGCAAATGCATTTTAAGTTTTGTACACATAAGTGCTAATCAGAAAAGTGAGGGCTGTCCATGCTAAAGCTAGTGTGTATGAGACCTTATTAAGCTAAGTTAACCCAACCCCTCTGACCCAGTCTAAACTACATTTCCATAGGGTTATTTCTTACATGACCTTTAGGGAATTAATAATTACAGTTGCCCAATAAAAATATGACAGTTGTGTGGACTTAGAAAATTCATGAAGTAAAAAACACAAAAATAACTCTTCTGATACATATGAGCAGGCAAGTAAACATACGTCTCTTAATGACGATCCGTCAAAACACTCCCGTTGAAAAAAAAAAAGTTGTACTATATACCAGTAAGTGACCCATTTCCAATTAATACATGCTTACTACACATCATCAGTTTGCTTCTTGGTAACTGACAAACGTCCAATCACGGATGCAGGTGTGGGTCCTCTGTGTCACCATGAGAGATGATACAGACCATGCCAGGGACCGGAGTCTAAGGAGGCCCCTAGCATTCACCAGAGCCCACTACAAGGTGGGGTGGACTTGGCTGTAGGGGACTCCCAGGTTGCTCCCCCTGACGTGGCTGCTCGCTTTGACAACAGAGTGCCCAGGCAAAAAACCAAGGAAAAAGACAGGGTATAGTGGAGTATTAGCTGTCATTGGATCCCTCCACTCCCAGAGGGGTGCAGCCCAGGCCAAGGCTTCACTGGAAAGTAAGTTGATGATTAAGACCTACTTGACTCACTTAGCATGAAACTGATGCGCCAGGATTTGAAAAACCGTTAGCATGTCATAGAGTCAACATGGTAACGGGATGATAGCGGTAGGTGCAGACTTGGGCCACAACTGGTGCAGCTTCCGAAAGAAGCATGAGTCAGAATCAACAAAGGACACAAACAATCTGGACCATAGCAAAGGAAGGAAGTTCCTGAGGTCCCAGGTGGTGGTTAGCTATTAGAGCACAAATGATGCACTGGCCCTTTAAATCTTTAACTCTTAAGCAGCAATGGGGAGCATAGCAAGAGTCTGGTGAGGTGAAAAGTTGCCAGCAAGGGTCAGAGAGAGAGTAGAGACACGAGCAAGTCCACAGTTGGGAATGGGGACCATGGCACACAGCGTGACATCAAGAAATATTATACATTTATGCATCTCTGATTTACTTTTCACAAAGATGAAATTACTGGTTAACCAATCTTCCAACTGTCTTTCTATGTCTGCTTAGCAAAAAGACAGATTGGTCAAACTGATTTCTCAACAACATTTAAAGCTGAAAATGAACAGGGCTATTCGTTAAAAGGACAAACCATGGGAAAAAGTGACATGGAGAAGGACTTGGGAATCCTGCTGGACAGCAAACTTAATTGTAGCAGCCAGTGTCAGACAGCAGCTGCCAAGGCAAATAGGATCATGGGTTGTATTAAAAAGGGGCATAGCTGCACATGAAGAGAACATCATTCTCTCATTATACACTCTGGTCAGACCACACATGGAGTGTACAGTTATGGGCACCAGTGCACAGAGAGATATTATAGAGCTTTAACAGGTACAAAGGCGGGCAACAAGAACAATAAAAGGACTGGAAGGACTGCAATACCCAGAAAGATTATCAAGATTAGGGTTATTTAGTTTAGAGAAAAGACGGCTTCGGGGAACATTATAAATATATTAAAGGTCAATATAGAGATCTCTCCCAAGATCTATGTATACCAAGGTTGGAACTAGAACAAGGGGACATCCTCTACGCCAAGAGGAAAGAAGGTTTCTACATAAATATATTGAAAGGATTCTCTACTGTAAGAGCAGTGAGACTGTGGAACTCTCTGCCAGAGGAACCTGTCATGGTCAATTCACTAACAGAGTTCAAAAAGAGTCTAGATACATTTCTAGAGCATAATAGTATAAAAAATTATAGTGACTAGGACTCTGGAGAAGGGTCGTTGATCCAGGGATTTATTCCGATTGCCAGATTGGAGTCGGGAATTAATTTTTTCCCTAAAATGAGGACAATTGGCTTCTATTTCATGGGGACTTTTTGTGTTCCTCTGGATCAACACTTTAGCACAAAAGGCTGAACTTGATGGACATCTGTCTTTTTTTGGCCTTGCAAGCTATGTTACAATGTTACTTGACACCCAAGAATTTTAGGAAACAAGACAATGCATTGTTTTTTTTTCTCATTTTCTATTCAAATTGTGATGAAAAGTGCAACATGCTACAAAATCACCTAAATAGCAAACTTTTGCAAAATTCTGTTTGTAAACGGAAAAGTATATTTTCAGCATTCCCTCCCTGGCAGTGGACGCTTGACAGATGTGACTTTATACCTTGAGGCACATTGGAAACCTGAGGTTAAAGGGGTTGTTTAGTTTGAAAACCTATTCTGTTCAGAAGTCTCATCTCTTGGTGAGAATGGCTAGCAATTCTCACCTTATCCTGTTAGGTTTTAAACAAACAACCTATATAATTAAATAGGCACTGTGTAACACTCAAAGGGTTGTTCCCACCATATACTTTCATACTCTATCAGGGCATGAGAGGTGCAGGCAGGGCTGACATAAAAAAATGTGAGGGCCCCATGCAGTCAAAGAGTCTTGGCCTCATTCCCTACCCCCCAAAAAAAATTGTGTGGTGAACACCATACTGCTACTCATCAGATTACGGTAATATACCAAGACTAATATTCTCAATAACAACAATATACAAGAACCAAGTATAACGGCCACATCATGGACACATATCACAACCATAAAGTGACTGAATATAAAGTATTACACGAAGACCAATTTTACCGTCACACAGTGATCATATAGTTGTAGATACCGTTGTATACGGCTCTGCACACGTACATTATCTCATAAAAGTAAGTACACCCCTCACATTTTTGTAACTATTGTATCCTATCTTTTCATAGAACAGCACAGAAGATATGACACTTTGATACAATGTAAATTAGTCAATGTACAGCTTGTATAACAGTGCAAATTTGGTATGCCCTCAAAATAACACAACCATCAATGTCTAAACCGCTGGCAACAAAAGTGAGTACACTGCTAAGTGAAAATAGACAAATTGTGCAAAATTTGCAATTTCCCCTCCATAGTGTCATGTGCTTTGTTAGTGTTAGAAGGTCTCAGGTGTAAATGGGGGGCAGGTGTGTTAAATTTGGTGTTATCACTCTCACAGTCTCTCAGACTGGTCACTAGAAGTTCAACATGGCACCTCATGGCAAAGAACTCTGAGGATCTGAAAAAAAGAATTGTTTTTCTACATAAAGATGGCCCAGGCTATAAGAAGATTGCCAGCACCCAGAAACTGAGCTGAATGATGGTGCCCAAGACCATACAGCGCTTTCAAAAGACAGGTTCCACTCAGAACAGGCCGCATCATGGTCGGCCAAAGAAGTTTTGTGCACATGCTCAGCCTCATATCCAGAGATGAATGCTTCCAGCATTACTGCAGAGGTTAAAGGGATGGGAGGTCAGCGTGTCAGTGCTCAGATCATATGCAGCACACTGCATGAAATTGGTCTGCATGGCTGTTGTCCCAGAAGGAAGCCTCTACTAAAGAAGATGGACAAGAAAAACTGCAGTTTGCTGAAGACAAACAGACTAAAGACATGGATTCCAGGAATCATGTCTTGTGGTCTGATGAGACCAAGATAAACTTATTTGGTCACGATGGTGTCAAACGTGTGTGGCAGCAAACAGATGAGGAGTACAAAGACAAGTGTGTCCTGCCTACAGTCAAGCATGGTAGTGGGGATGTCATGGTTTGGGGCTGCATGAGTGCTGCCAGCTGTTGGGAGCTACAGTTCATTGAGGGAACCACGATTGCCAAGTGGCAACCTGAGAAGCTATAGTGAACTCCATATCCAAGAGAGTTAAGACAGTGCTGAAAAACAATAATTCCAGCCAAATGCAGCCAAACTGGTCGGAATTTCATAATACAGATGGACAATGACCCAAAACATAAAGCCAAAGCAAGGAGTTTATTAAAGCAAAGAAGTGGAATATTCTTGAATGGCCAAGTCAGTCACCTGATCTCAGCCCAATCGAGTATGCATGTCACTTGTTAAAGACTAAACTTCAGACAGAAAGGCTACAAACAAACAGCAGCTGAAAACTGCTGCAGTAAAGGTCCACAGGAAACACAGTGTCTGGTGATGTCCATGAGTTCAAGACTTCAGACAGTCATTGCCAGCAAAGGGTTTTCAGCCAAGTATTAGAAATTAACATTTTACTTACAATTATTTAATTTGTCCAATTACTTTTGGTCCCTTTAGAAACAGGGTGACATACGTTATGGAGCTGGAACTCCTAAACCCTTGATCCTATTTTAATGTGGATACCCTCAAATGAAAGCTGAAAGTCTGGACTTTACGTCCTTTATATAACCATAGCTTACTGAATAGGTTTCAGTAAACTGGTACAAAAACACAATTTCTGTCAGTGTTCAAATATATATGGACCTAACTGTATGCCTATAGATCCAAGTTCACTCAGTGTTTCCTGTTTGTTCTGCATACATGCTTACTGAGATAGTTGTCAATCACTGATTAGGACCGCCCTCTGGACTTCTAATGACAAAATAAGCAGAAATGTACATGAAAAACATTTTCATTATACTGAATGTTTCCTATGAAACTATATAACAATCTATTCAGCTCCTCCTCTATAACATGCTGCTGACACATCTGACATCATGTTCTGTTCAACGTGACAGGTTCCCTTTAATTTCTGCTTAATTTCCCATAGAGTGGCGGTGCATTGAACTCTTACTGCCAGGATACCCCACAGAGTACAGCTGATAACTGGGGATACCAGCAGGGGGGGCACATATGATCTCTCTGCTATTAAGGGTCCTTTCTAAATTGTCCTAGTATGTAAACGAAACAAAGCCTCTATTTCTCAATTAAAACATGTAATATCAACAGTCAGCAGCCACATTTTACTACAATGAGCCTAATTTATCAAAGCTGTCTGACAGAAGACTGCTGTTTATTACCAATTACAGTGCAGCTTTTATTTAACCACAGCAGTTATGAATTTTGCGTCAAGCTAAATTCACACAGTGTGTTCTTCATGCATATTCCTATGTGTATTCTGTGTTGGGAAACCGTGTGAAAAACATGTTTTTTATCTGACCAATTGTTTCCAATGGGAATACACAATATTGTCACACTGTAAACTATGGAACATTTTTTTTCAGACACATTGCGTCACTTTTTGACATTTTTCATGTGTCTTCCATTTAGTGTTGCCAATCTGAATCCACATTGAAGGCAAGATTCATTTCAATACACAATATTCTTTAATCTGCAAACACAAGAATATGCCATGGGAGCAGACAGGGCCAGGGAATGGGTAAACCTAGGTAAGCAACCACCTAGGGCACCTACCTCTGCCTATAAGTAAGGGGGTGAAAATTTAGATAGGGCTCAGCAGCTGAGCTTACTTCATACACAGTGAGTGCTGGCTGTTAGTTACAGTTAGGACCTGCCTTAAAATTAAAGTAACCACAGCATCTTAACAGCTACAGTGGTGCAAATAAGTATGGAGGAGTGGGCCAAAATCCCTGCTGCAGTGTGTGCAAACTTGGTCAAGAAGAACAGGAACATATGACATCTGTAATAGCAAAGGTATCTGTAATAGCAAAGGTTTCTGTACCAAATATTTAAGTTCTGTTTTTCCATTGTATCAAATACTTATTTCATGCAATAAAATGCAAATTAATTATTTATAAATCAAATAATGTGATTTTCTGGATTTTTTTTTCAGATTCTGTCTCTCACAGTTGAGGTGTGCCTGCGATAAAAATTATAGACCTCTCCATTCTTTGTAGGTGGGAACACTTACAAAATCGCCAGTGTATTAAATACTTTTTTTTCCTACTGTATAAAGTAGGAGGGGGACTGCCCACTTCCAACTCCAGTTTGGCTCCCCCGCAAACCAATTGCAGGATGTTGAATGGCAGCCATGGCCATCCAATGTCTTACTGCCCTTCTTACACCCTGTGATGGGCATAGTGTAAGAGAGACCTGTAATAGCACTTTATTCTGCAATACATCAGTATTGCAAAATAGTACACAAGTGTTAAGTCCCCTTATTAGTTAAGTACCTTAAGGGGTGTAAAATTAAATGTAAAAAAAAAAAGTTTAAAACACCCCCACTTTACAAATAAAAAAAAGAAAAACAATAAAAAAAATTTAAACGTGATTAAAAACTGAAAGGTATCCGAAAAATGTGGAAATTAAAACTCCCCCTAGGCCAATAGAGACAAGACCTACTATAGGTCGATAGACAGAGAAGTAAAAAAAAAAAAGTTATTAATCTCAGAAGATGGCGCTGCTAAACAAATACAAAATCTGATCCACTGAATATAAGATAACGTCATTTGTAACATCATGCGCTTGTGTTTTTTTTCCTATTATACCTAACTGGACGCAGTTGAAGGTGCCAGGCATCAGGTCAGGATCAGGGCTTTGAATTTTCCCTAGGAGGAGGTGAAGCGTTTGCCCTATTTGCCTAGGGCGCCAAAATGCCTTGTTCCGGCCCTGCCCTCAGACAGCTTTGATAAATTAGACCCCATGGTACATTAGGAAGAAAACCAAGATTAAAAAGTGAAAGCGATCTGTTAACTCACTCTTTTTACACTGAATTTTCTTATTTTTTTGTCTTGACTTTTCTAGTCCACAAGTCCCAATTCCAATCCGAGGGCATATTTCTGAATGATAGACTTGCTCCATCCCAGCAAATATCACTGACTAAAGTTAAAAAAAGGCAGAAAGTGTTGTAGGTAGATATGATATGAAGTACAGTGCTGTTTAATGTCTTGCACGCTCCGCTAGCACCACGGGGGTTAATGTACTTGCAGTATATTAGCACAATCACATTTTGACCACACTGGGAAGCCATCCCAAGGCAGTTGAACTTTAATCGAGTGAAATACTGTGAAAGAACATATTACTAGGACCAGATGTATTTTATAACCCCTTCCTCTCAATTTTATTTAGTTTTTTTCTACCCAAACGTATTTATGAAAGAACGCCGAATGATTGAGGCTTTTGTATTGTGTGAGGGAAAGCAGTTCCGGACTGAAATGGTTAACAAGCGCTTCTATATCATGTATGGGATTAATCTTAATTAGTGTCCCAAAGGGTTTTTTGTTGGTTTTTTTTGGTTGCTTTTTTGTCAATGCAAAAAAAAGTTACATTAATGAGAAACTTTAAAGGCTAGTTAACAATATCCTTTCATCAATCATATGCACTGTCAGTGCTCCGTGCTCATGTCAATTTTCACCTTCCCACACGGCTACCATTTCTTGCTTTCTCTGCACTCTTTAAACTAAGCTGTAGACCCTTGTCTGGGCAGAGTTGAGGGTGATGGAGCCCAGGCCTTCTCCATCTGTCTACAGCTGGAGCCACTTGGTCCAGAACGCTTTGGACTAGTGCCCTGAATCACTTAAAGACATATCAGTACCTGCAGTTTTTCTGAGCTCTGCTCTTTGGTTGTAATTGCCACCTAACACATTACTTCACACGGAGCAGGGGCTGTTCTGGATCAGCATTCTGTGCAGAGTTCACAGCTAAACCCAATGGTCTGAAGAGAATAAGAAAGCATGAGAAGATGAAGTGGATGTGAAGTGTGGCTTCTTAGGTGCTGAGCAGAGCTTGCTTTGCACTTGGCTACAACGGCTGCTACAATTCTCAGCTGCACCTAAACATTCGGATAAAACAAATCAATATATTGTATTTCTATAGAATAGGTGAGCAATCTGTATGCAACTCACCAGCAATCAGAATTCATTAAGCAACATGCCATGTGCGGAAGTAGCTTTTTGGTTATTTTAAGGACACAGGTGGTTCGTTTCTCTTGCGGTTTCATATGGCCAATAGTTATATGAACGCTTTTGTAAATTGCTGACTTATTGACTGCTTCAGCACAGAACTTCAGAATAATCAGTCATGCTAAGGCTTAGTACACACTGCGTTTGACCATACGTCAAAACATGTATGTTATAACGTGTATGCAGTGGCATAGCTACAGGAGTTACAGTGGTCGCACTTGTGCCCCCCTCGCCACTCGGGTACGTCGCTGGGTCACATAGACCCAGGGTCCTATGTACCTACTTATTAGGGGGGCCTTTATACATACCTACTGGGTGCCTATGTACCTACTTAGTTGGGGAGCCTTATAAACCAACTGAGAAAATCCTATATTCCAATCTATCTATGCTCCTATTAGGTAGGTCAGACCCTACAAATTAGAAAAGAAGGCAGACTCATATTAAGTAGGTAAAGTCCCCCTTCAGTATAGGGTTCCCTTCAACTATACTGAAGGGGGACTTGACCTATTTAATAGTAAAAGTCTGCCACTTATTGGACTAATTTTTAGGGTTTAAACTACCTAAAAGGAGTGTCTACCTATACACCTGCCTTTTTTGTTGGGGAGAGGAGGCGTGTTCCTACCCACTGGAAGCACAAACGAGGGCCCTATAGTTAGTTGGGGGTACTTTCACTGTTTGGAGTCTAACATGTTTGTGTGGAAAATTCTGCAGGGACGAGTTGTGGCCGGGAGAAGACACCACAATGATCTGGACTGGATGAAGAAAGAAAAGAAAGAATGACTCATCAGAAAAGATGTCACATGTGAGTTCCTAAATGTATGCCCTGTAATCACTAATATGGCTGCAGAGCCTGTATACAACTGCTATTTACCACTATATGGTCACTGTATGGCAGTAATAGTCTTGTAGCAGAAGCAATAGCATCAACCACTAAAGTGGGGTAAACACCAAGACCAAGATTAAGGCATATTGCCGAAACGCGTCGGTCTGTTTGTATCAGACATGATCTCGTGTTTACCCCACTTTAGTGGTTGATGCTATTGCTTCTGCTATTTCATGGAATTCCAATGTTGGAAGTTTTTTTAATGGATTTAATTAAAGTTCAAGTGTTTTAAACAAAGCCGCAACCATGTCAATTTATCAAGTGGATTGAATATAAACCACGTGGATGCTGGATTCAATTGTATTACAAGCATTTGTTGCCGGTCAGAGTTTCCGGCTATCTCGTGCATCCCTACTATAACGGGCATCCTTGAATGTGAATACAGGGTAAGCTGAAATGTTTTCTCTTTTTATACGGTCAAGCTGCTCCCACAACAGCTCAATGGGGTTGAGATGTGGTGACTGCGCTGGCCACTCCATTACAGATAGAATACCAACTGCCTGTTCCTTCCCTAAATAGTTCTTGCATAATTTGGAGGTGTGCTTTGGGTCATTGTCCTGTTACAGGATGAAATTGGCTCCAATCAAGCGCCGTCCACAGGGTATTGCATGGCGTTGCAAAATGGAGTGATAGCCTTCCTTATTCAAAATCCCTTTTACCTTGTACAAATCTCCTACTTTACCAGCACCAAAGCAACCCCAGACCATTACATGACCGCCACCATGCTTGACAGATGGCGTCAGGCACTCTTCCAGCATCTTTTCAGTTGTTCGGTGTCTCACAAATATTCTTCTGTGTGATCCAAACACCTCAAAATTCGATTCGTCTGTCCATAACACTTTTTTCCAATCTTCCTCTGTCCAATGTCTGTGTTCTTTAGCCCATATTAATCTTTTCCTTTTATTAGCCAGTCTCAGATATGGCTTTTTCTTTGCCACTCTGCCTGAAGGCCAGCATCCCAGAGTCGCCTCTTCACTGTAGACGTTGACACTGGCGTTTTGCGGATACTATTTAATGAAGCTGCCAGTTGAGGACCTGTGAGGCGTCTATTTCTCAAACTAGACTCTAATGTACTCGTTGCTCAGTTGTGCAGCGGGGCCTCCCACTTCTTTTTCTACTCTGGTTAGAGCCTGTTTGTGCTCTCCTCTGAATGGGGTAGTACACGCTGTTGTAGGAAATCTTCAGTTTCTTGGCAATTTCTCACATGGAATAGCCTTCATCTCTCAGTACAAGAATAGACTGTCAAGTTTCACATGAAAGTTCTCTTTTTCTGGCCATTTTGCTAGTTTAATCAAACCAACAAATGTACAGTAATGCTCCATATTCTCAACTAGCTCAAAGGAAGTTCAGTTTTATAGCTTCTCTAATCAGCAAAACTGTTTTCAGCTGTGCTAACATACTTGCCCTAAAGGGTCTATACTGTGATATGCACAAACCATGTACAGTAAGTAGTACATTACATCAAGCTTTTACAGCTTAATGTCATGGAACTAAGGTATAGGCCCTGTGTGCTTTCATATAGCATCTAACAGAGGTACCGTATTCTTCCTGAGAAGATGTAGGGTAAATTCACACAGATATATACTCGCAGCTCTATGGCTAGACAAAAACATTCCCAGTAGGAGGCAATAAAAGCTTCAGTGCTACATGGGAGAAGTTGCACAGGTGCAGAATACTGATGAACAATTACTCACACACCTATCCACAAGGGGGGCAATTGCTTAGTAAAAAAAATGCACATAGGATAAGAACAAGTTCACACCAGTATGCTGAAAAGCCTCAATACCATAAAGGGGAGATTGCTTAAAGGGGTTTTTCCACGATGTAATATTGACGTGGGATCCTCCAAAATGGGTATGTAATCACTTTTCTAAATATATGTGATTAAAAAAAGTGCAGCCTGAGAGAGCTACAGGCTGCCTTACCTGCCCCTAGTTACTTCAAAGCTTCTATTAGATACCACCTGACAAGAGCTGCTGGCCGGGCTTGCGCATAGAAAGCTTCTTATCTGATGAGACTGAGCTGCAGAAGCTTTCAAGGCACCGGGTAGAAGTATGTTGTCTTTTGTATACAGAATCCACTAGTTGTAGTGTGATTATCTGAGTAGATCCCTGCTTTATCTGATGACAGAGAACATGAAGAAGCTTTGAAGCTGCTGTGGAGAAAGCTGTTGTCTTTTGTATACAGAATCCACAAGTTGTAGTTTGATTATTTGAGTGAGCATTTCACACGATCCCTTATGCAGCTCTGTGCTCTGGCAGTCTGTCTCTCTCTCAGCTCCATGGCTTGTTTACATTTGCTTCTTAGCAGATAAGGCACGTCCTGGCAAAACCCCTTTAAGTGCATAAATAATAAAACCCAACCACTGATGCCTACTATCAATGAGGAGGGTGATTGCTAGTATTACAATCACAAAAAGATAAGGCTTATATAGGATGCTAGTTATATGGTTACGTATAGTGCATCATGCAGGCTTACAACCATACTATTTGTGCATTTTGCCAAGCATATTCCAAGTGCCCCACACACATTACTGACACCTCTTGCTCACCTTGCCTCATGTTTGATATTTTTTCAGTATGCTTTTCTACCCTTTAACACAAAGGAGCAAGAAGTGTCAGTAGTTTGTTTTGGGTACTTAGAATATCCTTGGCGACGCGCCCAATTGAATGGCATGGATGTCACTAGTAGGTTGCAAGCCAACATGGTGCACCACATCTAATTACTAGTATTACAATTGCACAAAGATAAGGGCGATTTTTGGTGCGTTTCTTGTGGAGAAATGTTTAGCATTAATTGCTGTGCCTTTCTGCACAAAAAAACACATAAAAAGCAACAAAAAAGCTCCATGTGAAAGCAACCTAAGGCTAGGTCTACACAGCATTGGACAAAAAACTCACTGAAAACCAAATCCTAAAACCGTTCATAAAACAGAGTTTTTTGACCACCGCATGTCAAAAACAGCTCAAAAACTGACTGTTTTTTGGCGCCTTTTTTCAGAAATACACAGCATTAATTGCTGTGGATTTCTGCAAAAAAATAAAAAAACGCACCAAAAAACAAGCAAGAAAAACCTCTGGAGGTTTATACTTTATTAGTAGATTTTCTGTCCTGCTGTGGCGTTTTTTTGCAACATGTTTCAAAAAACAACAGCGCACAGAAATGAACTGGAAAAAAAAAACTTTCTGTGGAAACTACAAATCGATTTTGCTATTAAAGTCTATGGGATCTTTTTTCAGTGCTTTTTGTCTGCGGTTTCAGAAAACGAAAATCACCAAAAAAAGCTATCAGAAACGTGTGCAGTGGAGACATAAATCCAAAAGGAAAACAACGGGTCCAGCGATGGATAATCTTTAAGCCAAGTTTACTTGTATAAAGGCACAAATAGGAGGGTACAGACAGGGATACAGCACCGACGCGTTTCGGGCGTATACGCACGAAACGCGTCGGTGCTGTATCCCTGTCTGTACCCTCCTATTTGTGCCTTTATACAAGTAAACTTGGCTTAAAGATTATCCATCGCTGGACCCGTTGTTTTCCTTTTGGATTTGAGCCTTTGGGGCCGTGGCTGGCGGTCGGGATCCGGAGCGAAGGAGAGCCAGAGGCAGTGCTGGATGTCTCATTCTACTATAGCCGTACACGGACTTGCATGGTGAGCGCATTCCCATTAACTTTACTTTGCGGTATTTAGCAGTGGAGACATAGCCTAAGGGCGCCAGTCTTACAAACACCCCCTCATGGATAGTAGGTGTGTAAGCAACTGAACATCAGTATTCTGCACCTGTGTAGCTTCTCTATGTAGCTCTGGGGCTATTATTGCCTCCTACTAGGTATGGTCATCTGTCCAGCCATGAAGATGTGAATATAGCTATGTGTCTGTGTTTATACACAAATAATGTCCCATTTTGATTTGATTTTTATTTTTTGTAGATTGCCTCAGGACAAATACTTGTATATGTGCTTAGGCAAACTTCACAGTAGAATGCATTGGCAGGGAAATTGCGGAAACTTAAACCAGTCTCATCTACATAATGCAAAAAAAATTTGCGTCAGAAACAGACCTGTGATTTTTAGATGCACAGAATGTCAAGTTCTGTTATTGGGTTTGTTATGGATTTTCCCAATTGACTAAGTCAAAATCTGCAAAAAAATCCAAAAGCAATGTTTTGTTGCTAGGAATTTTCCATGGATCCCAAGTATAATCAGCAACTGTAACATTTAAATCTATTGTTACTTGAACTTGTCTCTGTTAAGGTTATGGATGTCCCAAACCTAATTCTTTTCATTCTGACCTGAACCCTAATGCAAACCATAACTGTAACCCAAAGTTGGGTTTAGGGTTTTTTCTGTGTTACCTTACCTCTCCATGTTGGGTGAGGCGGTGTTCTCTTACCAACATCATATTAGAAAAAACCTAATGTGGCATTGGACCGGAAATGATGTCACACCAGAAGTAATGTCACACCAAGTGCACTGCCAGACCAGAAGCACAACAGAGTGGAAAGTTAACCCTTACAAACCAGTTAAAAAAAAAAAAAAACCTAACCCTAAAACCAACTTTAGGTTGATCTTACGGTTGACTTTTTGTTGGGTGACTTATGCCAAACATCAAATTGGGCAAACCCAAATCAAATCGCTCAAAGAAAAGATTGACATTACTGCTTTCCCACACACAACACCAGTTTCCCGTGGGTTATGCTAGTTTTTATATCTGGTTCCTATAAGCTTGTTTAACTTGACGGTACTTTCCATGTAATCTGTTCTACGATCACCACAAAAACCATTAAAGGAGTTTTACCACAAGGTAAAAACCCCAGTGCTGGTTGTCCTCTCCATTCACTTCTAGCGTCCAAACACAGCCGAGCATGCACACTTGGCTATATTCAGAAGTTCCCATAGAGGTGAATGACTGAAGCTCCCATAGGTTTGAATAATGGTTGCAAGCACCACACTCCTCATTCAGATGCATGGTCAGCTCACTGCCAGATAACTTTCAGTGCTGTGATATCATGATGCAATATAAGTCAAGTTTATCTTTGTTACATAAACATAATCATTTAAGCTACAGTGGAGCAGCTCACCACCAATATGAACTAGGGGGACTCCCAGACGTGTGTCAAAAATGAAAATTCAACAAATCCTACTATGCATGGGAATCCAAAGCAGACCGATGGTGACTGTACCTCTGGTTCAGTAACCAAGTTGCATCAGCAAAAATGACTTCAATTCTCACAGCAGCATTGAAATTGGATCTTCGCTTTGCAGATGGTTATCTTCTCTGATGAGTCATGTTTTCTGCTTCATGAAGTAGATGGACATTGATGAGTCAGGCGAGAAACATTAGAGAACAAACATCTTGCAACCATTGGTGGAAGAACACAAGCTGGTGGTGGAAGTGTTATGGTCTAGAAAATGTTTTAATGGAATTGTCTGGGACCCTCATTCATGTGAAAGGCATTTTAACCCAATTTGGGTATGAATCCATTCTTGAAGACTATATACACCCGTACAAGCCAATTGTCCTTCCTGCAGCTGATGGCATCCTCCAGCAATGAGAGCTGTCACATGGATTACAATGTTTAGCATTGGTTGGAAAAGCATGACCAAGATTTCTAAATACTACCCTGGCCCCCAAATTTTCCAGACCTGAACTACATTGAGCATCTGTGGAACCACCTCGATCGTGTTTGCTCTATGGCACCATCACCCAATCCATCCTCAAGCAACTGTGGAATGCCCTGCAGTCAGCATGGCTCCAGATACCTGTGACCACCTATCACAACCTTATTGAGTCACTCCAGCCCATCTAGCTGCTGACTGTGCTGCACAAGGCAGTTACTCTGGATATTAGCTGTTGGTCATAATAATGTGATCGGACTGTGTTTATTAGATGATCCATATCGTAGTACTACTGTAAACAGCAAAAAGCCACCAACTTGTTCCACTCCACAAAATTTATAATGTTGTTGGACCTGAGTGGGCACCATAGCAGCTGCTACTGCTATAGTTACATCCATGTCCACTTTCAAGAGTAGCACTGCTTTAGAGAAAGTTTAATGCCCCTTTACTAGACAAGCACTTTAAATCATAACTTTATATGCTCCACAGTCTGGCTATTATCAGGTTCTGTATTAAAGGGGTTTTGCCAGGACTTGAGTTACTTACCTCCTTATCAGCATTGGCGTAGAATATAAACAAATCATGCTGAGTCCTGAAGGCTGCAGGGGTGCGAGGGAGGGGGTGAGCAGAGAGTGAGGAATAAGGGAGCGTTTCAAAACTTAACTCAAATAATAACTTTACAACAGTGGATTACAGGCTCGGACTGGGCCGCCGGGGGACCGGGCAATCCCCCGGTGGGCCCCCCCTGCCGCTGGGGGCCCCGGAGGCAGTGTCGTCACTCCCCGGGGCCCGTCTGCGCATCCGGGCCCTGAGCGCCCGGGCCCTGCGTCCCGAGCGCCCAGAGACCGGCCCGGTAGCCGAGGACTAATGTCCCCGACTCCCGGGGCTACGCGGTGTCAGCGGAGAGCAGCGCCACTAGCGCTGCGCTCCGCTGATCTCCCTGGCAGGGTGAAGACGCTAGGCCTTCAACCTGCCAGGCACCGGCCCCTACTGCTGACGTTGGCGGCGCGGTGACGTCACTTCACTGCGCAGCCTATGCAGGGCGGCAGTACGGAGCCGGCCGGGAGATCGGAGCGGCCGGAGCAGGAGCCCGAGCCAGGTAAGTGGCTGTTTGTTGTTTTTTGTTTGTTTTTTTTAACTACAGGGGGGGTCCTGGCTACAAGGGGGGACTCTGACTACAGGGGGTCCCTGGCTACAAGGGGGGGCTCTGACTACAGGGGGGGTCCTGGCTACAAGGGGGGGCTCTGACTACAGGGGTTCCTGACTACAAGGGGGGGGGCTCTGACTACAGGGGGTCCCTGACTACAAGGGGGGACCCTGACTACAGGGGGTCCTTGACTACAAGGGGGTCCCTGGCTACAAGGGGGGGCTCTGACTACAGGGGGTCTCAGGCAACAGGGGGGGGCTCTGACTACAGGGGGTCCCTGGCTACAAGGGGGGGCCTCCCCGACTACAGGGGGGCCTGACTACAGGGGGTCCCTGCTACAAAGGGGTCCCTGGCTACAAGGGGGGCTCTGACTACAGGGGGTCCCTGACTCCAAGGGGGGGTCTCTGACTAGAGGGGTCCTGACTACAGGGGGGTCCCTGGCTACAAAGGGGTCCTGGCTACAAGGGAGGGCTCTGACTACAGGGGGTCCTTGGCAACAAAGGGGGTTTCCCCGACTACAGGGTCTCTGGCTACAAGGGGGGCTCTGATACAGGGGGTCCCCTGGTAAAAGGGGGGCTCTGACTAAGGGGGGGCCCTGGTGGGGGGCCCCCAAAGGGGGGCCCTGGCTCAAGGGGGGTCCCTTTCTACAGGGGTTTTTTTCTAAAAAGGGCCCCCCAAAAGGGGGG